>OMKZ01014862.1:0-15158 GCA_900302535.1 Neoniphon sammara | reverse complement strand
ACTGTGAAATAATTACAGTAAAGTACTGTGAAATAATTACGGTAAATTGTTGTGAAAATATTTACAGCTAATTGCTGTGAAAGTAATGCAATTATTAACCAATAATTTACTGTAATTTTACAGTGAAATTTCTTACAGTGCAGTTATATTCTCATGTAAATTGCTCATGTGCCATGATGGTGTTGTACTGTCACAAAAGAGACTTCCATAAAACCACCCGCAATTCTAACAGGACAGCCTAGTTACAGGGAAAAAAAGCATGAATAGATCAGCTGAAGCAGAGTAATCACAGCTTCTGTGAGAAGAGTAATGGACGAAGACCTGGGGCAGAATCATCTAGCTGACCTTTTGCAGGCAATTATGCTGGTTAACCACATATTTATTTGAACTTCACATGAGCATGGCTGACAAAATAACCAGAATTTCATTGCATTCATTGGCCCTTGCATATATGCATTTTCATTGTCAGTAGGGCCATTCCCTCTTTGAAGGACATTATGCACACTGATGATGCACAGATGATGTTTACTGTGACTGACTTTGAACTGTGTGTAACCTGCACTCTCTCCCACCCATGCTCTCTTTCAGTCAGACGTATTTTTTATTCAATACAGGCGCGGGTTGAAGCATGGCCCGAGCTTTCTTAGAGCAAAAATCACTTGGTGGGTGAACACTGGGGAAGAAGGAGAGAAGGACTGACTTTGAATGTAATAGCACACGATGTAACAAAGTTTCAGGAAGATCACTATGAATTGATAGGTACTTCCTGTGCCTGTAACTTGGCCTTACATCTCAAACATATAATACAGTAGCTACATTTTCACATCTGGTTCTCCATCCATTGTCATCCCTCTATTCATTTTCAGTTGGGCCAAAAGATTTAGAGCCCAGTTTTTCCTCTTAAATCTCTGTGCTGCCCACAGGTAAGCGTCGTTCCACCCAATGTCATAACCGTTGCCAAGGACAACTGTTCCAGGAAGCACTGCCTCCTTCAGCATACAGAGCAGCCTAGGATTTAAGATGTGCATCTGATTCATGGAAAGAGTCAAGTTTTGTTAAAGGGAAGAGTTATAGAGAAATGGACAAAATACAAAGATTTTGCCAAACAGACTAAGACAGACAGTTAATTATTTGAGTGTGATTGTTGACCTTTGTGGTGGTTCATTTTTTTCTCACATCCCTGTTCATAACACACTGTGGATAAGTGGAGGCTCTGAGCAAAGAGTGGATTTAGTGTTGGGCACATGCTTTGGATATTCATGTTGACCGAGTCGTTGGCAACTGTTGAATTGCAGTTACTGTATGGCAGCTGTTGAATTCAGCCTGGCAACTTTAATACTGTTTGGAGAGTTTAAAATATCAAACTAAAAAGTTGACATTGACAGTTTATATTGACAGCTTAGCCAGAGGGGCATAAATCTTCCATCATGCACTGCAGCGGTGACCTGGCCAGAGTCCGGCCCCTCCGTGGGCCACAGATGAAACTAAATGGCAGATTTTCACAGCACTCCCGCTGCCTTGGTTTTCACCAGCACACCTCAGGAAATTGTGTTTTATCCACAGATGTGAGCCATCTTTATTCTTTGTGTGTACTGAATTCTCAAACTGAGGTGGAATTGTTTACATGAGTGCCAAAACTATACCTCAGTATATGCTTCAGCCAGAAAAAAAAAAACATGTCAGAGGCCTTTAGAGTGAAATGGAGAACACAGAGAGTCGATGTTTTAGGCAATTTCTGTGTATGTGAAATTCATCGTTACATACTAATGTTGAACTGTCAAGCCTGTCAATAGGATTCACTCTTTGTTCCCAACAGTTTCCACACAGTTTGACAATGACAACAGTGGAATTCTAAAAATACTCTCTGACATGACAGCTGTTCACTTCCCTCTTCGCACACATTTTAGCTTCTTTGTCTCTGCCATTGTCTTATAAGCAGAGCAAGGGTTATTTAACTCAGGGATGCAAGTCCTGCAAACTTTAGTCAAGCTGCCTTTCAAAGAAACTGTTGTTTTTTCTCCTCCCATAACTTTGTGCCCTAAATCCCCCATTACCATTAAATCACATGTGGACATGAATGTAGAAAATAATATGCGTGTAAAAATCCATGGAAATTAAGACAACCCATATAGCACCATTAAGACATAATCAAACAGCCTGCCCTAGCTAATAACAAACCAAATGGATGAGTAAATTGAACAAGGTTCCATATCGACCAAGGATTTCAAAGTGCTCTCCCTGTCCATTTCCAAGTACTCCTTTGTAAATAGCAGCTGGGGTTGGCAGATTGGTTCCCCTAGATATGAGTAATATAACAATCATGTCCCATGACTGTACGTTAATTTGAATAACAAAGGCCATCAGTAAAAAAACAACAGATGTATACACCCTTTCAAACATCGTGTGACAGGCGTAGATGCATGCACATTTGGAGGCTAAAGCTGGCTAGAGGTGGATATCAAACAACATGCCTTATGAGTGGTGCAACAGTAACCACTTCTTATACAATGAAAGCATCAGATGGTGAAGCCTGGGATGATTTAATATGGGAAATGTGCCATAATTCTGGACTGCTTCACTCAAGACAAAAGCCATCCTGCATTTTCTACAAAGTAAATGTCCAGTCACAACCGATGCATTATTGTTACACAAATCTTGGAAATTCCTTTAGGAATTGCCAAAAGTTGAACCAAAATAAAGGTGTGTAGGATTTAGCAGCATTTAATGGTTACAAGGCAGAATAGAAAGGCAGAACGTTCTTGTTTGTTCAACAGTGAAACACTGTTGAAGTGGCAAAGGCTCACTTGCTGTTGCAGCAGCATCAGTACGATCCGTTTCTTGGCTTTCTCACGACACAAGCAGGAGCAAAACAAACTGCTTTTCTTCTTGCGGTAGCAATTCCAGCAATTCGGTACCAACCGGCATGGTAGCACCACCCTCTTCAGACAGCCAATTGCAGGAGAAAAACGCATTTGTTGCACACTGAACTTTGTGTTGGTTTGTTCTATCTGAGACACTGTAGAAAAATGTTGAACCAAGATGGCAGCCCACATAAAACAGAGACCCGCACTAATAAAGACCAAGAGACTTATTCTAACTTTATGAAAACACCAGGATTCTTCATCTGTGGTTTTTATACACAAAAAAAATATGCCATTCTGTCTTCAACTCAATAAAATCCTACACACTGTACCTTCAAGCTGAAAATATAGTAAAATGAAGAGTGACTGTGAAAGTTAAGATAACTTTAATATGTTATCCATGGTTGAATGACCATTCTTGTGATATTGTTTTCCCACTTCCATCTGTCATTTGTTATTTCATTTCATTTTCATTCAGCCAGGCTCTGTGTGCGCAGTAGTTGGTTGGTTGCTGGGGTGGTCATTTGGTTTATTTGTTTGTTCATGTGTAACACTTCTTGCCAGGCATAGCGCTGAAGGAAATTACAATATGCCCTGTTAGGCGACACAGAGCCCTAACAGTCCTGCATAAAGAAAACAGTGTGTGCTCAGACATTTTCTTAAAAATGCACTTTGAAATTCTCAACAAACTTTATGAAATATTTACATGCACTTCCCAAAGGATATTGTGACTACAAATGATCAAGATCAGCTTCAAGAATGCGGTCATCGTAAGCCTTCACAGGTAGATTTGAGGAATTACCAACTTCCTGAACAGAAAGCATAATAGGTCAATTAAAGAACCATCAGTTTTAAATGGGTCCAGTTTTTAGCCTGTCAGTTTTTGGTCCTAAGTCAGTCCATGAATTCAAATTTTTGTTCAGTGATTCTGTGAGTTACAGCCCTGTGCTACCACAGCAATTTGGTGTAAACTGGTTACAAAGTCAAATTTAAAGGAACTTGTTTATCAAGAATTAATAGATTACCACAGCAAAAATGGTTTGAGAAATCTCAATCTTGATTCAATACAACAATACATACTGTAAGTAATAGGTAGTTTTCTTTGGTAGATCTGTATCCTCCTTAACACATTACGGCTGTAAAGTACCTCAGGGTGCCATCCTTGGCCCTATTTTGTTGTCCACCCCTCTTACTCATATATTTCTCCATAATTTGCTATATTGATATGTATAGCTGTCTTCACCCATAAAATTGCCATCAAGATTTTAAGGGTGAATACAAGATGGAAATGTTGGAGGTCCCAGATTTTTTTAGATAATCTGGTTGGCCCAACTAATAGCTTTGAATAAAGAAATGAAAATCTGGCAACTAGTCATCATTTTCTGATCTGGAAAAAGTTTACTCATTGTATCTGTTTGTTTTCTTGCATCAGCTGTTCAGTTCTTTCTCAGTTGGGACGTTGACTAGAACTTAGAGGAGCAATGACATTACTCTACGCTTTTGCTTTTCAGGCCCATTAAACTTATTATTGCTCTTCTTATTTTATAGTGGTATTCTTGATTTGTTTGTTTGGAGTCCATTGTGGTTTCTGAATCTTTACTTTTCTTCCCAAATGGCTGATTACGAGCCAGCAGCGTCAGATGCACTTTTGGCTTCATTTAATGGTGTACTTAGTGACAGAGGGGCAAATATAATCAGCGCATGCAGTGCAACTACAGCAGGCCCGTGACATTTTAATTAGTGTGCACATGCAAATTACTATTTATAAAGTCAAAGACCTATAGATCCCTTCAAAACATTACATAGATTTGTTTTCCACACAGCTGCCACCTCAAATCTAACAGTGACTTCTGCCATTGATTTCTTGTGTTTGCAGCCTCAGGAGAGCCTATCTCGGCTTGTTTCATTTGAATCATCTTTGATTTAACAGTTTAAAACTCATTTTGGTTCAAGAAGGAGGGAGACATTAGAGCCACGCTCACATTAAGTGATAGAAATTTTTGTTTTCACATACCATACCCTCTTCGGACACATGCATGCGTAAACACCAAATGATATGCTCTTCCACAGAGTGGTCAGACTGCAGGCTCAGCTCCAGATCAGCTCGCCTGCATGTCAAGTTTTCTTGGCACAGCCTGGCACCAGTGATGAGCTGTTAGACACTCTCCAATCACTGACCTGGATCTGGTAAATTTATCTCCCAATTAAGACCCAGTTTGATATGGACATTCAGTTCTGCTGCTCATTATGCCTTTTTCTTCAAACATGGAGCTCTCCTATCTCATTTGTAGCCACAGGTGTTACCATAGTAGTTTTGGTGGGATGACCAATTTAAAATGAGATACAGTGGCATATGGAGTTCTGCCATCCTTTTGTCTGAAGACAAACTCTCAGCTGGCTCATTTTCAGAAAATAATAATGATAATAATTGACCCAACTGAGCCAGATGGAGGAGCATGTTTGCTTCTGTCTTTTCTTGATTGGCTATGTCACAGATAGTCCACTTTTCATATGGCACTCCTTTTTTTATGGTCATTAATGGGAGGAGTAACATTTATTTGTCTATTAAGAGACAAATGAAATCTATTGTCAGTCAATAGACTGAGAAAAAAGAAGAGAAATTGAATTAGAAAATGGTTATTCTCTTCGGAGAACAATAAAGTTGTTTGGTCTCAATTTTCTTTTCTTATTCGCCAATTATAGCTGAGTGAATAGGTTATTCTACCAAATAATTGCTCACTTTATTGTTAACAGTTATTACCAGAGGCATTGTGCCCATTCAAACTGAGGGGACATGTGCCCCCTCAAATTTTCTGAGCTCTGCTTTTTTCCATAAAAAAAGTAAAATTCTATCTGACATCTCAAATGCAATCAAAGCGCCAGTTATTTTCTCTCTCCCATTCCCTGTTTATAGGGTATTGGTTAATTCCAGATCAGTCACGCCTCCTGAGAGGTGAGATGCTGCAGACAGAAGACTTATCTTGTGTCACCATCCTTAATGATAGTATTCTGGCCAATGCTGTCAATCCCCCACATGAAAGTAGTTTCCCATTGCCGTTTTACCAAAATAAAATACGCAGTATAGACAGCAGCTACACTGATATTGACCTGATTTGTTTATTTAATTAAATGAACCAAAATATGATTGCATGGTATACTAAATAAATAGACATTATGACAGTTTGCTATTACGATGAAAATGTGAGAAACTATATGATGCATGACACTTTTATTTTGGTAAGTTGGAAGTGGGAAAACATCCTAACTGCCAGTGCAATCTGATTCCCACAGAACAATTAGATGTCTGTAACACCTCAAAAGTGGATAATTTCAAATTCTGGATTTTGTATTGTATTTCGACTTGAAAACTCACAGCGCAGGAGATAACAATATAGCACACATGGATGTGGTGTTGAATTGTAGCTTTATAGGGCAAAACAAATAAACAAAAAAAGGGGGGGTGCATGACGCCCTGGTTATTACCAGTGTGTTCTACATGCTTTCCTTCACAGAATGGACAAGCAATCATCTTCTTTACAGTCTATGTCTATACTACTACTACTACTACTACTACTGTTAGCACATTGCACTTTCAGTATAAGGATTTTTTTTTCCTTTTTTTTTTTTTTAACAGTCAGTCTGTTGTAAAATGCATCTTGGCATCATACAGTGCAATTGGAATTGGTCTAAAAATCACTTTCATAATCACTTTTAGAAAAATGTTAGCTGTCCAACTTGATGAAAGACTAAGTATGTATGCAGTGATGACTCGGGTTTCCCTGAATGTATTTATATAGATTTTAAGAACGGTATTCAGACCCAGATGTTTTGTTGGCCTTTTGATGCATATCTCCACATAGTGAGATGCTATTTATTATGCTATTTGCTTGGTTTCTTAAGTGAGACAAAATTGATTCACATTTTTTAATGAAAAAGTTTGACCCCCGAAATGGCAGCAAGACGTGACTGTTTGAGATTTGAAGACTTCAGAAGCTAAAAATCATGTAATGTGTGTGGTCAGTAAACTTCACATGGATCTCGGACATAAATTTCTTGTCCTTAGAGGCCGCTGGCAGTGGAGGCGGTGAAAGGGTTTTTCTAATGCAACTTTCCATCTGTGTCATGTAACTATAAGGTTGATTTGTTAAACACAGCACTATATTGGAATTGAGGAATGCATCGTTTTAATCAGTTATCAGATTGGTGATTGGCCAATCACACTGTAAAAACTTGACATTATTAATCGACTCCAGAAAAGCTGACCAGTGCATCCCTAAAGACAGGTGTAGTTCTACATTAAAATCTCGCCTCGTGCAGGTTTAAGGCCTCCTGCTGTAGAAGATAGACTTGAAGCAGATAAACTGGCCCTGTTGTTGAAGACTCTAGAGTAGACAGCTCTGGACTGATGTCGCTCAGAGCCTCTAGATGGATGAGTTCCACCTGTTGAAACAGTGACCTGTGAACATTTCCTCTTCTCATGTCTGGAAATATCTCTGTCCTCCTCCTCTTCCTCTCCTCAGCGGCATTCGCTCCTTCATCCTGGAAATCCTTGACATCCTTTTTATGAGGTTACATGAGAGCTTCACACCCCTCTATATTTAGCTGATCCTATAATGATGAATCAGTTGGACTGACAGAATTCAATTACATAAACCTAGCATTTTCTGAAGGACCATAAAATCACAGGGGGGGATTTCTCCAGCTGTGGGGGCATTGATCTCTAACTACAGATCAACAAAGATTCTTTCAATATTGAAAATGTGTTGTGCCAAGACTCTGCAAAGGCTCTTTAAAGGCTCAGATGGTCACCAGTGATTGTTTTGCCCCTCTTCTGAAGCAATGATTTGATGTCTACCCCCAACTTTAGTGCCATCCATTGCATTTTCAGACACTTTAAATTTAAAATAATTTACCTTGCATATCTTAATACATCTAAGATACTCTACATAGTCGTATATACAGTATTTCTGTGTTACAGAGACACTTACAAGTCTTTCAACGTGAGTTCATGTCAAGTGTTTGAAGTCTGAATCAAGTTTCAAGTCTTTGGTCACAATCTTGAGTCAGTTCTTAAACGATCTCCGTAAACCACAACAAGGTTGTTTCTGAAGGACTTCGAGCTAACTGATTATATTATGTCTTATATAGCTAATCATATATCAGCCATTGGTCAAAGGAAGCAATTTTAGACCATTAAAGTAGTTAACAGATAAACAAATGTATGTTTTTCCTTTAACTTGTTTTAAATGTACATTTCACATGAGCTGATGGTTCAAAGAGTTTTAATAGGTTTAGAATGGACTATTTTAATCTGCATGGCGCTTGTCCCTTGCCATAGACGGTTATGTTTGTGTCAACCGGGCATTAGTATGATGTTTATGTGTGTTTAGTATGATGTTTAGTGTGATATGTCATAGACATATACAAGCCACAATTCCAGGTTGAGTCTGAGGTCATTTTGTATACGACCAAAATGCAAGTTGATTGCTGGTGCCGTTCCCTGCTGTGTATGTCATCTGTCATTGTCACTCTTTTGTCAAGTGCTCACTTGAAAATTGTTTCCCCAATTGGAATTTATACATTGGCAAAAATACCCCGCAAGGGGATCTGCTATTTCTGTCCGCGGTATGTAAAGCATATATACAGAAACTGATGTCAAGTCAACTGCTGATAATCCGTCGCTCTTCCTTCTATGAACACAATGTGAGGGACCATGCATAGCAATACCAATAACAATTTGCGATGACAGAATACCCATGTAGATATAAACCTATTTTACATGCAATTTTGATGTCAGTATGAGCTGTAGGTATGCATAAGCTAAAATTAAAATTCTGACTGCAGCTGGAACAGTAAATTGTGAGACTTAGCTGTGTAAAAGAGTGTATAAGTTCATGTAAGGAGAATGGATTTAACTGGTAAGGCGCAATATGCTTCTTTAATCAATGGCAGAGACTTAACAACATTGTCTAGCCCACAAACAAATCCTAACAATGACTGTGAATCCAGTGTTATTGCAGTAGGAGGGAAAACACTGAGAATCTTTTTGTGAAGATAATTCCCCAAGATTAACGGTTTTACAGTGCCAATAACTCACGTTGATCCCTGTAAGACCCCATCTGTCTGAGGTGTTGTCTATGTTTAGACTGTTCCGTGAGAAATATCTTGTTAGCGCTAAGTCACACTGGAAGAACCGGGGCAGCGCTGCGAAGTGAGGAGTCACCATGGAGACGAACCGACTCAGTCTAAATTGTGTTCTGTGGCCTTTTCTCTTCTGTCATTGTCTCTGCAGACGAAGCGGCAGCACAATGCTCTTTTCCCTTCAGCTGTCAGCAATGTGCTCCTCTACTGTCTTCAGCACAATAGACAGGCTGTCTTGTCTGATGCTCATCCTGGAAAACCTTGTTGCTGTGTGAGCTTTGGTTCCGATATCACTGTTGTAAAGCTGCAGTAAAGAAAGCACTTCTAGTCTAGTGTTTTCATCAAGAATTAACAGATACCTGCGTAATCTGGTGACAAACGAATCAACCACACTTCTGAAGTCCACATTTTGCATTATGAATATGCAGCTTCAGGGCTAACAATTAAAAGGGTGACAGTACCCCATGTTTCAGTCCTGCTCCGCCTACCGCGCTAGCTTGAAAAGTGCAATAAATGAGAGCAGCAGTGGGGTGGGGAAGCGGAGGAGTTGGAAGAGGCAGCTATCAAATTTGATTATGCAGAGCTAAACTCAAATACAACACTACAAAACCTAGAATGATGTTCACCAACTTTGATTATTAACCCAGAAAAAAAAAGAAGTTGATAGCGCCTGAAACATTTGCAGTTCAAACTATGTAGGTAACGGCTGGTATTATTGCCTTTTATCTCAAACATCGCCTCAACATCACTGAACGACTCAAATATGGTTTAGTGTGTCTTTAAAGGAGCTGTTCCCTCAAAATGAATTCATCAACTCCCCCTTTGCCAGTTGAAACACAGGTGAAGTGTCTGGCACACACAGGGAGGTAACAAGTGCAACTTCACAGCAGCTTAGTCCAAAACAACTGAAATCAATGGGTGCCGCTTTTAAGAGTTCCAAAAATGTCAAAAATTGACAACAAAATTAGTAGCCTCACATGTCCATATTCTGCTCAACAAGAACTTTAACCATTTTCAAACAGAAACAAGATGAATGTGCTCAGTAGAGTGCAGATCTCTGTCAGGCATGTGCGGGGACACAATGTCTATATAAAGTAGATCGTTGTTATTGCTTTGTGCCACTTCTTGTTGTAGAGAGGGTGAGAGGGGTTTTCCATGTTGGCTTTGATCTTGTCCCTTGTCCAAAGACCTGAGAAGATTATGCAAATTAGTCCGCTGACATATGAAACAGTGACGTCTTACAC
Organism: Neoniphon sammara; assembly: GCA_900302535.1. Taxonomy (NCBI): domain Eukaryota; kingdom Metazoa; phylum Chordata; class Actinopteri; order Holocentriformes; family Holocentridae; genus Neoniphon; species Neoniphon sammara. Next base: position 4,912 of record OMKZ01014862.1, on the reverse strand, counting down.
TTCATTTTTTACAGTCGTGAAGCATCAGGGTATTGAACCTACAGTATTTTAACCTCGCTTGTTGACAGATTCCATCAGCCTCTGACACTTTTTACAGCGTTGTCCTCCCGTGTGTCTGCTCTGTGTTCTGTTGACTTTCTTCGTCGGCAGTGTGTGTTGTAAACTCACTCAGAAAACGCAAGGCACATCCTGGATTTTTTCAACCGCAGTTGGAACAAACACAGCCACAATAGAATTAAAAAAAAAAAAAAAAGCCTAGCCTAAAGAGCAGTGATGATCGAGTGAGCTGGACAATGAATGGAGTGAGGTAGCAGCATAACTATGGTCAAGCGAGCTAGAAAAAACAAAGGAGTGAGGGAGCGGAAGTAGCGAGAACAAATGTTTTTCAAAGTTTTTGAATCACTGCAACCATAAGAGGTTCTTCCTCATACAGTCATAACTGTGCACAAAAATTAATAATAATAATTCAGGCTGAGAGGCCCAGTAGTTTGTGAGATTAGCCGTGGACAGACACACACACAGACACACCCGACCAAACACATAATCTCCTGGCAGAGATAATGAAGCTACAATAACTTGGTAATAGACCAAACTCTTACAGTTCATGTGTTGGCAGCATATGCGTAGTGTAGTAGTGTAAACATGGCAATATAGGACAGTTTGCATGTTATGAGAGTACTCCTGCAAAGTTTATCAAAGAGAACATTGACACGTGAGGCTTAGATTTCAAAATTAGCACCCACTGAGTTCAGTTTTGGAGAAGGCTGCTACTATGCTACCTCCCTCCCTGTGTGTTGTATAGTCAGACACTTCTCCTGTGTTCCAACTGATATGGGCGCATGTCATCTATGGGGAGTAGATAACAAACTTTTCATTTTTGGTTGAACTGTTCATTTAAGAAACCACCTGTCATTCTTTATGACTGCATTCTGCCTGTGTGACGCAGGCACTCCCATCATTTCTCGACACCAGAGCAAAAGTAAGCCGCACTTCTCTAAACACTGTGCTATCATCAGTTATCCAAGGAAACATAAAGCACACCACTCTATGCAGTCTTCTATGCAATGTTGTCATCACCCAAAATACTTTCCCCAAATAATACTTTGCATAATATATTTAGAGTACATGATGCATAACTTACAGGCCAATTCAGCTTGTTCCAGGTAACTTGTCGGCCATTTATTCTGGCACTAATTGTATTGGCCTTTATGTCAGACCCCACCTACTGTACAGTTCCTGGCACTTAGCAGGACTAAAACGAACCTTAGTGTTGTTAAGCAGCCATCTGTTTTCATTGTTTCCACACACCTCTAATTCACATACATGGCTGCACACTGCAAAGAGTCAGCAGCCAGAGATGTGAAACAAAGGGACTTTATGGTGTTAACGGTTGAATGGCTGATGATGATTGGTTAACGTGGACCTTTTTGTAAATGAGTCACAAGATGACCAATCAAACACAATGAATGTTCAGGGCTCTCAAATGCCCTCCTGTTCTCTTCCTTAAATAGATGCAATTTCCTCTCTTAGGAAATGTATCATCTCTTAGGGTATATAACATGATGAGTCAGTCGTGCAACAAAACAGAGAAGCTGATATTTAAGTCACCTACAGTAATATATGTATCTACATGTATTCATACATGTTTTTTTATTATTGTTTTCAGGAATGAAAATGTATTCTTGTCACACTGATGCCAATGTATTTTCGAAATTTTACAATGAGTGTCAACAGGTTTCAAGGATCCAGTCACCCTGAAACTCATTTAACACACAAGTAAGCATGTACACTTTAAGAAAAATAAAAATACTGGCTTCATGTTTTGCTCCACAACAGCAGTGACAGTGTCTGTTGACAGTTTCAAGCGAAATCTGAAGACATTTAATTCAGCTTTCATTTTATTTTTTAGCTTTTTGTTGAATTTTATCTCTTTCTGAAAACTCTTCATTGTTTATCTATTTATTATTAACATCTATTGTTTATTATTTATTTTCTGCCAATGACCAAAATGGAAATATGTGCTTTTAAGTGTTATCCGCTTGGTATATTGATTTCCGTGCATAGATTTTGATGTTACACTCTTGTTTTTGCCTAGAATAATACAAGTCAAATTGAAGAAAGTTTCACTGATCATTCATGCATTGCGATTTCAGATTCTCAAAAAAGAGAAACACATGAAGTGGTAGCCGCTCTTCAATCCACAGAGAGACTTTGGAGACCGAGCTCTCAAAATGCATCAGTGGTTGTGAAAGGCAGCAGAACAAATTAGCTCTGTCACCTTTAGGTAGTACTGTTGTAGCGCGCTGGTGGACTTCCGTAGAAGAGCAGAGACAGTTCAGGCTGTAAATTAATGTGTGTGTGTTTGTGTGCACTTGTCTGCATGCTTCTGTTTATGTGCATGTGAGTATTTGTTTATGTGTACGTGTTGGTGTGCACAATTTTGAATGTGCGTATGTGTGGGTGCACTTCCCACACTTCTGTGTCCACAGTGTCACTGTCACCAACTGTATCTTGTCTAATGAGCCCGGCAGTGTGAATGTTGTCAACACAAATATTTTCACTAAGTTGCATTGCGCATTTTTGTCATTAAAACATAAGCTTGATGGAAAGTCATTGCATCGTTGTTTCATTATAGTATTCACTTTTCTTGCGTATGTACTGTCATTGGATTTCTTAAAAAGTTTAAGGCAGTAATTATTTTGAGTAAACAGTGCAGGTGCATTTTTTGTACATAAATAGTTCAACACTAAATGATAAAATCACCCAGGATCCTAGAAGAGATGTTTTACAGCAATCCATCTAATGTAGTACTTGATTTTTCCTGCATGAGTTGGAAGATGTATGCTAATTTAATTGTATGGGCTAAAAATAGCTGCCTGAGAGTGTTTGTGTGAGAGCAGGAGATGGGTGCACTTGATTTGTTTTTACAATTTTCCTTGCACATAGTTTCAGAGAGACAGTCAGATCTATTTCAGACCTACCACTACTATCAATGAGTCTTTCTAATTAGCCCAACTTGGCCATTTTGATTATATAATAGTTGGAAATATCTGGAGAAAAAAAAACACTTATTGCTTTGAAAAGAAAAGTGAAAATCAAAGTAAATATAATTAGGCTCTTTCTATAGATTTGTAACTTGGCACCTTTGACAAAGCCAGCAGATCTTTTTTTTTTTTTTTTCTACATGAAAGCTTGCCTTTCATTTAACATGTCTTTGCTCCATTTTCTCTACCTGTATTTTACTCAGGTCTTCTGTTTTGCATTCAAAAGTCCCCTTAAGTATAAATTCTACCAGTGAATCTGCTTTCAATTAATTTGTACATGATCTACATAACACATACTCCAAGCAATGCATGAATTTTTTGATATGCAGTGTCAGAAAGATAAGCTAGAAATGATATAATAACTTTCAGTAAATACAGATTATGTGAAATGAATCAAAATCCATTTACTTTTAGGTATATTCAATAACTCTGGCCTATTTCAAATGGCAAGATATGGGATGCTAATATAAATGCCATCACCAGGAATGCTATAAGTGGCCTAAATTTCAGTATCATATTGCTGTGCACTTGTCTGTGCAGCCAATCAGAACGCACATTGAATCCCATCAGATATTTCCAAGGGAGGAATAGGATGTCAATTATCTTATTTGAATTCAGCAGTAAGCAGCTGCAAAGCACACTTGCTGATGACGGTGACGCAGATAGAAATAGAGCATATAGAATCACCATTCACATTGAACCCAGTGGAGACAGCAAGCCACGTTGAATTTGTACTGCAGTCAAATGGGCCACTTCTTCTTGTATGTTTGAGTCTATGGTGTTATCGTGCTGCTAACATGAAGCTATGGTCCCTTGAGCTGTAAGCAGAGGCTGAACCAGATGAGTGTCTGTTTGTGCTGCTTTCCAGTCTTCAGGGATCAAATATTTTGATATACACGCAGTTGTCCTTTACTGCTTGTAATGATTAACCAGACTCCTCTGATGCTCTATACTATTCCATAATAGTCAGAGTAAGCATATGAGGGAGGTTTAAAATGAGCTGCATATCTTTTAGCATATACACAGACTAGGACCTTCCAAGAGGCCTTCAATTAAAAACGGAAGGGATACCGTAATGCAGTCTCAAATATGCTGTGTAATCTGATGCAGGATATAAGCTGCAGGCTAGTGAAGGTTTTTGCCTGGCTTCTGAATAATGAATTTTCCAGGTTGCACTCCAAGACTCAGAATCAGTGCAGCTTTTGCCCCAAGTGTGAGCCTGGCACGCAGGCTGCACAGTAAATTGCCCAGCTGCTTGAGGCAGGGTGTAAATGAAAGGAGCTAAAGTGAAAACTAGGCAGTGGCCATTAAATGACAATAGTCTGCTTGACCCCAGCTGTTGGCAAGTTTGACACATTGCAATACGGCTCATAGTCTTCTGTGTGTTGTTTATTTATTTATGTATCTAACATAAAAAGAAAGAAATGTCAGAAAAGAAATGCAATTAATATCTCCATAGTGGTTATAAACCAAGAGTGAATACCATAGCAATGATCAGGTAGCAGATGTCTATAATTCAGTAGTTTTCTGTGTTGAACATTTACAAAGAAATACTTTAGAATATCCAGTTTGAAGTTACTTCCAGTGATATGATGCTGATTTGTACTTTGGAGAACTTGGGCAAATGTGCCTGATTTTCTCTTAATGACTAATTCATTGTGTTTTGATTTTTTCACCTTCTGGCTCTGTCAGCTATCCAATAAAAAGATGTGTAGTAATGTGGGACAGAAACAGACAGGAATAGATCTAACTGTTTCTGTCGTAAACAGATGGAAACAGACAGCCAGTGGAGAATAGCTCTTATATAGAGCTGAAAAGAAACTAAATCAATGTGTCTCTCTCTTCTTTTGACCAGAGGCAATATATAT
>OMKZ01014861.1:0-32099 GCA_900302535.1 Neoniphon sammara | reverse complement strand
GGTGAGGGGCACGGTGGACCAGATGGAGGCGTGGTTGGCGGCGAACTCGGCAGCACTGACAGAGTGCAGCAGGAGGGCAGGGACTTCCCGGTGGAACACAGCCGTCTCCAGCAGGAAGCCGACAAAGATGATGAAGAGCTGGGAGAGAATGTCTGAGCCTGTCACTGCCAATAGGTAGTAGTATAGAGCTTTCTTGGTGCGGGACGCCAGTCTGGACAGGGCCACTGCGGTCAGAATATTCACTGACAGAAGAAGAGAGACCAACAAAGAGTCAGAGAAAATGAGATATTAGTTTCTATTTATCACATTTCATTGCATGATAGGAAGGTAGAAGGGGTTAAGTAGTTCTACTTTTCAAAAGTCATATTGAGTACAAAATATCTTGATTGTAGGAGGGCATACATTCACTGCAGTATGCATTACAAAGCATTGATTTTAATTGTCTGTCGGCAGAATGTCTCATTTACCCTCCAGTATCTATTTATACACAGTCTGTTTTTTTCAAACATCTTGTCAGCAGCAAGATATTTCCACTGCAGCTATTTAGAGAACACAGTCAGTCCTAGACCTCCTCACCCCTACAGTTGTTGACTCTGGCCCTCTGGCCTTTTTTATTTCCCTTAGGGGATAATTACTTTGCCGTGACCTTGATGCAACCCAAAGGTCATCTGGAGGCTTTGCTATCAGGCTTCCAATCTTGTTTTGAACCCATCTATAAAGCTCAGTCTGTCTCCTCCCTGCTGGATCAATACCAAATCACTGCCATCAGCTTGCCGTCTGTCATGTAGGCCCAGCACAGTAATGAGAACAATGCTCTCATGAATGCTGTCTATCAAAATGACTGGTATTTCTCCCTCTCTCTCTCTCTTAATTTTGGATACAGGGCTCATGGTGTGAGAGGGATGTGGAGTGACAAGGCCATCAAAGAGGGAGAGACTCAGAGACACCTATGAAGTGATGGATGGGAGGGAGGGAGGGATGGATGCTCATAGACTCAAAAAGAAAATCATTATTAGATTACCATGGCACGCAAAAGGAGCCATCAACTCTTGATTGTCTGTTACTACAGTATTTGATCTCTGGTCCACTAATGCAACTGTAATGTACCACTAACTGACTTGTGTATTGATTCTCTGTATCTTGTGCAACCACGTTTGTTATGAATAGACATCAGTGGAGACACTGGTTGATTTACACATTGATTAAGGTTCAAGGCAAACACAAACTAATAAAATATGACATTCAGTCAAAGTATTTCTGACTTTAATCCTAAAGCACACAAACATCCATTTGAAGATTCACCACATTATATGTTTACATGTAGTGCACCTGGTACTCCCACACAGAGGAGAGCGCTGTAGTAGATCACAGGGATGAAGCCCAAGACACATTTGGACTTGTCCTCTGGTTTCAGGCCCTGCTCTTGGTGGCTGGCCACCGTCACATTGGGCCAGTCACTCATGACCTTGTTGGCTTCTCCTAGAAAATCAGAAGGGGATAGGAAAGTGTTGTCATGACAGTGAGTCAGTGCTTCAACTAAGAATGCAAGGGGTAAAAAAAGGAAAACTTTTGATTATGTAAGACTGCAGACTTATTATAGTTCAGAGAGGAGAGACTGTTCCTGAATGATCCATGCTGCAAAAAGTTGCAATGCTGAATTCTGCCTTAAGAGCTGTCACTTCAACCATGCAATGCATAACGCTAAATGGGATTTGCAAAGGGTTCAGTAAGGATTCAGATAAAGGTTTTTAAAGACAGACACATATCTTTGCCCTGCTGGTAAGCCAAGACCACATGTTCTCATCCACCTTGAAATGGGGAGAAAACACCATTAATATCCTAAAGAAAGCCCACCAGAGACTTTTCTTCTTAAGACAACTGAAAAAATGTGGTATATCCAGGGATGGTATGGTGCAGTTTTACAGAGCAGCAGTGGAGAGCATACTCACCTATGCAATAACTGTGTGGTATGGCAGTGTGCCAGCTAAGGACAGGAGACAGCTGGATAAGGTGGTGCGTACTGCATCCAGAATCACTGGATGCAACCTGTCACCCTTGGCAGAAATCTTTAAGGCTATATTACAAAAGAAGGGCCTTAAAGTTCTAAAGGACCCCTCTCACCCAGCTAACAACCTTTTCAACTTCCTTCCCTCAAACAAAAGACTAAGAAGCATCAGGACCAGAACTTCCAGGTTCCAGAGTAGTACATATTCTGAAGCTGTCCGCCTCCTTAACACTCTAACTACTCTGGTGGAACTTATCTAGTGGTCTTGTGGATTTAGGAAGAAGTATTGAATTATTGTGCGATATTGATGTTGCTGCTAATTTTATTTATACAAATGCCATTATTGGATTTTACTTTGTTTATTTGATGCTAATATTGTTGGATTTTAAATTATTTTATCCATTGTTTTATGCTTTTATGTTTAATTTATCACCTACCTGCTTTACAGTAGTTAATGTATTGTGCGTCTATGAGTGAGTGGTGGCCTTTCTGTTTTGTTTGGGTGAGACAAATTCCAATCAACTAAGTTGATATGGAACCTTGAACTTAAGAATGGCTCAGTTAGTCTGTCCACGTGTCCGTCCATCCAACACTTTACTTCAAGGCAACATATCTTGAAATCTCAATGCAGATGAGGTGTTCTGGGTTGGGACCCAAGAAGAAAGCACTAGAGCAACTTGATCAGTAGTAATTATTTATTGGGTGCAAGCAACTAATGTTTCAACGCTATCAAATATCAAACATTGAAAGCGTCAAAACAAACCTCATCTGCACTGAGCTGATTGTCCTAACTGAAAGCACCAACCTACTGGCTGAGTTGCAGGAGACCCTTTTTATATCTTGAAATCTACTGGGCTCATCCAGTAGAAGAGAATGAACCATGTCAGTTTTGGGAGATTGGTATTATATTTGTTGTTCTGAGGGCAGCATTGCATGGTTTGGGGTTAAGGTTAGGGTTAGGGTTAGGGTTAGGGAATGTGCCCGCAGAACACATTTCAATAAATATAATACCAACCTGCTCAGTTTTGGTGACACTCATGACCCTTCCCTGTAGCACCAGCATCAGGCAGAATTTTGGCTTGTCCACAATATCTCAAAATCTATTTGTTACATTACCATGAATTTTGCTGAGCACATTCACGCTCCTCAGAGGATGATCTCTGTCAATTTCGGTGACCTCGTGATCTTTTGTCTAGCGTCATCCTCGGGCCAAAATATCAACTCAGCACACAACATATCATGAAATGAAATTTGTGGATTGTCATGATATTTGTTGACTATATTCATACTCCCCAGAGGAAGATTCCTCTTGATTGTGGTGACCATTTTACCTTTCCCTCTGGCGCCACCATCAGGCCAAACATTTGACCTGTACACAACATATTTCTAAATTTGTTAATTTTGGTGACCTTTCCTCTTGCATGACCCTAGGGCCAAAATGTACAAACCCCATTCTCCCACGTTGTTTGACTGAAGTTTCCTGTGCTGATATTTTGTTAACATATTCAATATCTTTAAATTTGATAATTTTCATGCAAAAAAAATGTAAGTATTCAATTTTCCCCACAGTTTTATCCCTACAGGAAATAGCCTATGAGCATTTAGACCATGGGACATTAAAACTCTCCAAACTGAGATATATTATACCTATAAATGAAATAAATGAAGGAATAATTTAGCAATAGATAAATAAATAAATAAATATAACTGAACAATTAAATGAATCAATAAAATTTTATTTGAGATATTGGCCTGATATATCAGTCTAATTCTAGCTTTAATCCATCATTATTCACAGATGGTAAATTCTATATATCATTATATCTTTTGCTTTGATAAGACTTTGTTTTTTTGGGAAATGGTGTTTGGGTAGCACAGGTGATTTTTTCTTTTCTTTGTTTTTTTAACGGAGGTGAGTGAAGCCATGGAGTTTGAACTTTTTTAGTCAATTTAACATGAAGTCCACAACAACAGATGGACAGACGGAGATGACCCTGTCACACCATGCCTTCTGTTCAGTCATTATTGTCTTCCCTCTCTCTCCTTCCCCTCATCTCACCTTTGCACCTGGGTACCAGCCATCCTGTTTTTCTCAGTCTATCTCTCTTGTCTCTGCTCCTTTAATTTACTTCACTCATCCATGCAAGGCATATTTGGTCTGCGTTATCTCTCAAGCTTTCAGTAACCAACCATTTGTGGATACTCAACTAACGTAAGCATCCGCACGGAGCCTCAATCTCCTCATCAGTCGATCCAGCCTCCCTGACATGAGCTGAGTGATCACTATAACTAACAGTTGTTCAAACTTAATTGCGACCAATTCAAAGGCCATTCATTTGCCAAGCCCTGCAAGTGACCCAATTTATAGCCTGTAACATGACTATGATCATAAAATATACTGCCATCTCCCTTGTGCTTAGCTGTGCAAATTCACTCCATCAAAATAAATAAGATGGGAAATGTGGATCGAATAACAATTTTCAGAGCCAGTAATGGGTTTTCATTAGGTGTGCAGAAAAAGGAGGTGCAGCTACGTTGAAAACCACCTCATCAGTTTCTTAATATGCAGTTGGCATTATATCTCAGCACAGATGGGTATTGTGTCCTTTTATTGGCAGAAAGCCTGTGGTCAGCAGGTGGCTCTTAATACTAGATGCTTTTATTTAAATGAATAAATAAATAAATAAAAATAGATAGATAGATAGATAGATAGATTGATAGATAGATAGATAAATAGATAGGTTGATTGATTGATTGATTGATTGATTGATTGATTGATTGATTGATTGATTTACACCACAATGCAGGCATCTAATTTTTCTCATGAATGAAATTGACTGCGACAGAAAAGAAAGGAAGTCAGAGCGCTTATGTGCTGTTGACATATTTCGTCATCATGTCAGCCTCATAACATTTAAAGTAACACATATGGGCCATGACAGACCATCACTCTGGAAAGCCTGTACTTTCTACTGAATGATTCTGTCTCCCGGCAAATCTACTCCTCACTCCTCCAGCCTCAGCCGCGGTAATCTATCAGTGATACGTGTCGAGATAAGAAGCCCTCATTACACTATACCCTCCTACAGTTTTGGCACCAAGACCATAAGCCAGGCTATAAATTAAACAGCACGTCCTGGGACAACTTGAGAAATGCTGTAAATGCTGCGATTCCACTGTGTTTCTATTCAGAATATTTTCTACTTGTAAGCCAGCGGTTGCTTGGTTTATCAGATGAAAACATGCTCATATTTCACCCCTTGTTATGTAAGAATACCCCGCTGGCTGAGATAGGATGTCCTGGTATTAATAGCAGCTAAACTCTCAGGGGCAGTTTAGGGATTATACATATATACATTCACCCCTATGCAATTTAACCTGAGTGAACAACACACCTATTCTGTGTATTCACAGCAGCGCAATGCAGCATTTTCTTTCTTAGAACAGCTAGATAAAATAGGAGATTGAAATAACTTTACACTAACACTAAACTAAAATTGCCCCCAAGCAGCACTGCTGCATAAAATTACAGAGGAAACAAGGCAACATGATTAGGTCTGCTCGGTGAAAGGACAACATAGCCGACTTTTCTTATGCGCAAAGACACCTGATCCATTTTCTCATGTGCCTGGTCTTAGGACCTGCAGTGAGAAAGATGATAGTCATGAATGAGAAGGCTGGGAGCTTGCCAGAAGAATATTGCAAAAGGCCCCACTGATTATAACAACCAATCAATAACCCTGCAGCCACTTCTTTCACAGCACCCCAGGTCCTCTTTAACCCTGGAGGTAGTAAATAAAATCTTTAGGCATGAAGCATGGAGTCTGTCTCTCTAATTGCTGTTCATCACACTTCATGCTTTGGCAATTTCCTCAGCGGTGTCATCATGTTCTGTCCCAGAGGTGCAGCACGTTCTAGGTGTGGGAATAGAGTTGCTCCCTTCTCCAACACCTCTTTCACACTACAACTGAAATCCTTAATAGGTGTTTTATTGAATCTGGCGCCCAGTAGAGTCAATCATGACTGTCAGGCAGTCCGGGTTTTCTTACACAAGGGAAATGTGCTCCTTAAACCTGCTGAAAAACTCCGTCATGCTGGTGCAGTCAAGCGTCAGCAAGACAATATCCTCAGATGGATCTCCCTGAAAACATTTCTGGGAGGGAAGCGCTTTAACCAGGGCAGCTGAGCTAGTAGCCTCCAGCCTGAGGATCAGAGGCCAAGGCATGTTCCTGATTAAGGCTCTATTTTAGATGGCCTTCCCAGGGCTGAGACCCGGCTGGAGGCAGGGAAAGGGGAGCTGCAGGGGGTTCAGTGCCCGAGAAGCTGATGTGAATGCTATCTGTTGTCCCTGTGCTCCACTGCGTCCTCTTAATTATTCATCAGGGGACAGTGCACCTGAAACAACAGCTCTGGGAGATAGGGGGGAATAAGCCAGCATAGCTATACATTCAACTTATCACTGTTTCATATCAGCATGAGGAGAATGCTTTTTGATGTTTTTTGAGCAAAGTGGTTCAGGTTTCAGTTTTACAGCTCATATGGATGCTGGAGAACGCTCATGTCAGTCAAGCAGGACAAATCCGACATACCTTACAGAGTTTATTCTGCCTGGAAGGCAAAGCAATTGCTGACAGGCAACAGAGGAATCTGGCGTTAAAGAAGTCGAATTTACTCATCACACAGTTCGTGAGCTGCGCTGCTGCTCAGAGTTCATAAGTCCATAATCCTGACCCGTGGCTGATGTCGTTAGGAAGACAGAATCCAGAAGTCCATTTTGGCATCAGAAATTACGGGCTCATATGATGACAAACCTCTCATGAAAAGCACTTCCTTAGTAATTTTTCAGAGTGAAATGACCAGAAAGCACTTCAAACAGATTCTATTAATATTAAGAAGGGAAAAAACTGAATCCAGGACAATGTCGATTATGAAACAATTGGAAGTGATAAAAACCAGATCCTCCCCATTTCTCTGAATAACATTTATATTATTGTATCCAAGGCACCAACATCTGAAGTCAGTGATGTATAACAGTGCTGATTACACATGAAACAGTCACATTTTATCCTTTTACAATATAACAATTCAGAAGCCAGTGCATAAACAATGAATGGAGACAGTTTGCCTTTTGCTTTGTCTTCCCTTGTATGGTCAGTTCCCTGTAGGTGTCTGCATCCTCCATCCAAGTGGAGGACTCTTACCTTTACATCCAGTCTTCACAGTGACTCTCTGCCCAGGTTGGAGCCCGTCCTCTGCTGCGTCTTTGCCCCGGCGGCTCCTACAGAGTCCCCAACATTGCTGCCGGCCGCGCTCACAACCCACTGTGGAGAAGTGGAGGAGGAGGAGGAGGAGGAGGAGAAGGAGGAGGAAGAAGAGGAGGAGAAGGAGGCAGATAAGTGGGCTCCCAGCAGCCGGTACATCTCTGCGACGAGGGAGTGAAGGAAGAGGGGAGAAATGAGGCAGGGAGGAATGAAAAAGGAGATCACAGAGAGAGAGAGAGAGAGAGAGAGAGAGAGAGAGTGAGAGGGTGGAGGGGAGGGGGCAAAGGAGTTAGGGGAGAGAGGGACTGATCTGTGGATGGAAAGAGGTGAATGAGACAGGAAGAGAAGGTAATGTGGAAAAAGGATGGTAAAACCACATTGAGTATAAAATGTGGCATTATGAAAGAAAAGGTTTCCTGTTGGTATTACCTGGATAGACATGACGTGTGTTGTCTGTGTCAGGTTTAACGAGGTCTCAGAGGGTTCAACCAGGTCGTGATCAGAATGCAAATGAATCCTTCCTCTTCCAAATATAGATGTGCCCTTGCTACACTGACAACATGCAGGGACACAGACTAACGAAACCCAACAGTAGTTTCCTAATTGCATGCATGTATTCGTAACAGCAGTTGCAACTAACACAATATCCAGTGAGTAAACCACCAAAATCGATGGTTACGCACATCGAGCAATGCTGCACATGCAAGACAAATGTGGCCATAATGTAGCTAAATTCTCTGAGAAAACACTTCTCACGATTGCAAATTGTTGATGATAGCAAGACTCCAAACTAAACACTGGAATGGTCTGGATTAAATGCACAGATTAGCAAAACTAATTCATGCATCAGTTCGGTTCACTCTGTTGGCAAACTGTGCAAACCTGAGGCCTAAGTGAACTAGTTTTGACCCAATATGGCTACCCTGCTGTTGCACGCAGGACTGCAGATAAGCATGTGCAGTCAGTGTGTGGAGGTGGGAGGTAGACAGGGGGTGTGCATATTATAATAAGATCTTATATACATAGGGTTTTATACATATAGGTGGTATGTATAAAAATGAAGTTACATTTAATGAAGCTCCCTGCTGTTCTTCCTCTGTCTTGTCATCTAGCTTTTGTTCCTCAGGTCCCATTTAACTACATTTGTATGGCTCCATCAATGCACAATATGTCTGCTCTGCCAATTCTAGAACGAATTATAAGCCCTGAATTGGGGCAGAACAGTATTTTTTTCCATTTCCAAACTCATATTAAGTGAAAGTAATTGAACCTGAGTGTACCTGAGTGATGCCAGGCTTGTTATCTCTAGACAAAGACCTTTTTAAACAGTGGGCACTGACCAGTGAGGCACACTGATACCACTATGAGTGTCTGTATTTGTGTGCATGCAAGTTCAGTCTCATGCCCTCTGTCACTTTTTCTGTCACATTGTTATTTAATCGCATATTTACTGATTTAGAAGGTCAACCTCCATCACTGACAGTGCAAACAGATATTCTCAGTTAACAAGCAGTCCAAGGCTCTGAAGGTATGTTTACCTCCTGGATTTGACTTTTGCTTGGCGATTTTGTCCTTCTAGATCACATTCAGATATAATGACCGTCTTTGCAGAAGATGTACAACTCAAGGAGACAATTTCACGGCTGCGGCGTCTATCGGCAGAGCAGAGTTATAGGCAATCTTTATCTCGTCATTGCCTCTCTCTCTCACAAACAACTGCCACTAGAAAATAAATCTCCCTCTGGCCTGGGTGAGGGAGGGGGAGAGAGGAAAAAAGAGAAAGGGGGAGCTAATGGAGCTGTTGCAGTGAGATAAACTGATGCTGAGGCAGAGCAGTTCTCACAGGTCACCCTATCCTGGCTGCCTTCCATAACCTCTGTTTCCAAACTGTCACTCAGTGCAGCTTTCAAGCAATAAGACACTCAATGGCTGTAACAAGAGCAGCTTTCCAAGCATACACTCTCGTCTTATCTCCCTCTAGTTCAGCCACACAGTCATGACTTCATGCTGCAAAGCTTGCTATGGCACGTTAATCTCATGTTGGTCTCCCATGAAAAATCTTTGAATCATTATCTTTGATCTGTACTGCTTACTGATCAGCACTAGGCAGTAGAGTCGGATCGGCTGAATTTTGCATGCATGGTAACTGCAGGAACAATATGTGAGCTTGGTGTTCTGCCATGAAATATCTCTTAGTAAAGCTAAAAACTCTATCTCCAATTACCTGAGTGCCTTGCTTTTTCTGGATAAGTGATACCACAGCAGGGTTCATAGTTTAGTGTTATGACTTCAGATCATACCACAGCACTGACTCTATCTGGACACAGATATTCCATTATTCACTCAATTAAGAGCTTGTCTTTGAATTTTTTTAGTAAGATAAACAGGCGCCAAATGTACGCCGAAATTACTCCAATTGGTCTCCATTAGGTGAAATGAATGGTTCTGCTGCAGCAGTGTGAAAGCATTAATCCCCGGCGCTTAGGCCATGTGATTGCGGGACATCAATTAGTTTTCAATCCATTGAAATGGACTGAGTAATCAGCGCGCGTTTAAAGGAACCAAAACAAGATGCAGACAGGACTAGAGGACATCCTCAGGCTACAAGAGATGGAGGCTTTATCCAGTGGCAGATCACAGACAGACATAGTCATCATCCGCTTGTTTCCATGACGAGGCCATGGCTCAGGGTGAAGAGCACCATCTGATTGTCTCTAATACTATTCATCAATCACATCCTGGCTACTGATGAGATGCAGCTAGTCCGCCCTCTAGTGGATATGAAGTGTAAATACTATTAGGGATAACCATGATTTTACGGCATTTGATTGATGAACACCTGCTTTTTCACAGCTTTGACATGGTGCAGCTTCTGTTCCAGCCGCTTGCAAGACTTGCGGGTGTGGCTAACAGGAGATTGTGGCCTGGTTTGGTTGTTGCTGGAGTTCTGGAGGGTTACATATGCACACATAAATACACACAGACACATGTACACAGGGAAGCTGTCCAGTACAACCACAGCTCGGCCACAGTTTTGAAGGAAAAGAGCTTCTCGTTTGCTTCCCTCATTTAGGTTTTACTTGCTGGGCCAGGGATTCAAACCAGCAACAAGATGGCCCACAAAATAACTCATACAGCTAAATATTTACTGTTGGAAATGTATTGTCAAGATCAGAGCCAATCTTTCTTTTTGGGCTTTCTTGATGTATTTCAGACCTGAGCTTCTTAAAGGACAAACTGAGAAGACAGACAGAAAAACAAAACCTCAGTGCATTCTATCACACTGCATAATGTAGGTCACTGTATATATGACTGACCTTTTGGCTGACAGGCTGACACAGCGGGCCCCCCTCTCTCTCTCTCTCCAGAGTCAGACTGGCCTAGAAGGACTCGTCCTCTGGGATCACCATCGACTCTGATGCAGTCACGTGCGATGCATGCACCCAGGCAAGGGTCAACATTGACATGACACCACAAAGCAGATCTCTAACGTCAACAGCATAGATCTCAACAACAGATCTCTCATAATGACTTATTGTCTATGTTTTGTTTTTTTCACCTGAGCTTGAGTTTTGGCATGTGATCATGCATGTTTTCTAAAAGCGATAAGGATCTTAGTCAAACACACTAAGAGAGAATATTTCCACTAATCCTATAATTTATACCCTCTAATGAAGCATACTTTAGCCTGAAGCACTGAATAAATTGCTCGGGTTGCTATGTCACGCACATGGACTGAACTGTTTGCACAGTCTGACACACATACAATGCAACATCATAGCAATCACTGAATGCCACTACTGGCTTCATTCTATATCTCATGAGTATCCTACTTTGATCTGATTTTCACCAAATTTGTTGATATTTCATCAGTGCCAGGGCCACAAACTTCAAACAACTGATTGTTTAAGTTTAACCATTAATAATTGGCTTTGAGATACATTATGAAGAATCTATTTTGACTGTTGTCCCACACATGGCTAACAATCCAGATAAAGGTTGTTTTAAAGACTTTCTCAAACTTGAGCTTCATTGTAACTGTGACTAGGTGCAATAGCTGTTTTTATTCATTGATTCTCTATCAGTAAATGCCTACATTCCGCTGCAAAGCCCCTCTATTTCAAACTAATATTCCTAAGCCCAGCTGTCAGAGGTTCCCCATGGCCTGCTCCCCGGATCAATGCCTTGCAGCAGACGGTAATACCCAAGGATAGGAAACTCAGAATCAAAGTGGTAGTCATGGAAACAACCTAGGCCAGATTCCACCCACCAATCGATGGGGTTCTGTGTGGTCAGCCAGATGAGCCTAGAAGAACCCGTGTCCCACATTCAGATACAAACCTCCTCGTCCTCCACAGCAGGGCAAACGGCAACAGAGGCACACATCCGGACAGAGCTTTCCAAAAGGGACAAGACAGTGAGAAGTGACAGAAGAAGGCTACAGGATAGATTGATACAGAGCTCAAAGACAAGATGGCCAAACAAGACAGCGTCCTTGTCCAGAGTCACATTGGAATTCTTTTATTGGCTCTCTCTCTGCACATGGGGCCAGTTGCTGCAGGTAAGCCAATGCCAATGCTTCTCTAGCGGCAAGCTCACCTTGATCGCTTAAATGGTATTAAGGAGAAAAACGATGCTTTGTCTGGACATAGCAGCACAAAGAATTCAATGATCCTAGTTTTTCTGTTTGGTGATTCTGACTGCTTCTGCCAGGGGGAATGTTGTAAGTGGGCGTGACTAATTCTTTTCTGCTTTTTGATTATTACTCACATGAAGACTTTGACACAAAGTACTCTACAAATAGGGCCTGTGCAAACTATTTCAAACTAGGAATAATACCACTAAAAATGACAGAATTCTGGAATGATTGCCTTCAGCAAAACAGATCTGCCAGTCTTCATTTGTGCATTTGATATCTTCATTGACTATGGCAAGTTACACAAGCCACACAATGTGACCCCTGTCAAACCCCTCTTTTTCCACCCAAAAAGAAGAGCTCTCCTAGGCCTTTTTCGATCATGTTTCCACAGATTATCATATGTGTGAGTAACTCACACATCAGAAGCTGCAGATTTAGTCCAGTGTGTGATTTAAGGGGAACACCATAGCCCAAATGTAACTTTGCACAACTGAGTTCCCATCCTGTTCCGTTTTTTATAGGGGGAAAGGAAGTGTCACAAATGACATATTTATCAAGAATCAGAAAGAGGAACCACACTGTGCTAGCATGAATCAAAACTTAGATCCCAACAGTAGCAGTGACAGTGCAGTCTCTGGGGGGGGTTTCTCAGCAGCCAATATCAGCCGCAGATGGGACAAAGCTTTAATTAAACGTGACCTACAATTCCTCATTATCCAGACAACCAGTGCAGCTGGGCTGATCGATGCCATGGATTTGGATCATACTGCCCCACTGTCTGACCATCATACCCCCTCCTTGCACCACATCCTAAACACCCATTTTCCCCATCTTTATTCTTTTTCTCTCCTATTTCCCATTATTTCCACTGACTTGCATCTCCTAATTCTCACTTGTTTCTTATTCCATCCTCTAAACTGCATTCAACCTATTCCTCCTCCCCCTCTGCTAGCCATGCTAAAAGTTGACGGGACCCAAGATGGAGGTGGCGGTGGGACAGACACCATCAGCCACTCCCTCAACCTGGTACAGCGTCTGGAGGCTCTGCTGCTGCAGGGAAACGGCAGCGATGTGTTCCTGAGGGTAGAGACACCCAATGCAGATGAGGTGAAGGTGATCCAAGCCCACTCCCTGGTGCTCACCCTGCAAAGCCCCGCCTTTGAGGAGATGCTGCTTAGCCGCAATAGCAGCACCTTGGTCCTCAAAGAGAGCTCTGACTGTGCCGCTGTGTTTGACAAGTTCATTAGGTGAGACAGGGAAATTGAAATAAAGAAGGAACAGGCAGAGGAGGAATATGTTATATGTCCTTGGGATTTATACCAACCCTCAGCTTAATTCAATTTTCATTATGTTCATGCCCTCTACTGGGATGAAATGTGTAACTGCAGCCCTATATCTGAAGGGCTAGCAATCAATGAGGAGTATGGCACTGACTACAAAACAAATGAAGCTATCAGTGAACTGTAGGGTTGTGCTGTGGTAGTGGGTGGTGTAGCAGCAGGGCATCTATGTGCCCGCTTGGGAATATAATCAATACATAACAAACCCTTTTTTATCTCAAATGCTAATGAGGTAACATATTGATCAAGCTCTGCACAATACCTGCTTTTGCCAGTGTGTTAGGTTGAGAAAAGGCTCTTGACTGTATTTCATACTGGGACTTCCCATAGAGTGCCAACATAAATCGTTGCTCAGCTTCCCCTTTTTGTCAGTTGTATTGTGGTTTGGGGATACCCAAGATAATGGCAGCATTCACTCTATGAGGAATGCAACCTTGTGAAATAGTGATTCTGGGTGTGGGTCAAATATAACCGTGACAGCTATTGCGTGGCCAATGTTCATATTCTGTACATATATCATTGTTTAACAGGACAGAAGTTAGAAAGCCCATGCTTTGTGACCACAGACCTTGTCAGCCAGCAGACTCTTATAAAAATCACTGCTTGTTGTGTTTAATTCATTCAACCTCTCCCTGCATCCCCTCTCTGTGCAGGTATCTTTATTGTGGGGAAATTTCCTTGCGTCTGGAACAGGCCACCCCTTTACACAAGCTGGCCACTAAGTTCCGTGTGCCGGGCCTCCAACAGGGGATCACCCAGTACATGACTCAGAATCTGGCCCGGGATTCTCCCTCTGGGCACGTGGTGGGCTGGTATGAGTACGCCCTGCAGGCCGGAGACGTGACATTGAGGGACAGCTGCCTTCAGTACCTGGCCTGGAACCTGTCCTCGGTGCTGCAGAGTGGTGAGTGGGTGACCATCAGCAGCCACCTGCTCATGTCCCTGCTCCAGCGCTCCGACCTCGTCCTGCAGAGCGAGATGGAGCTCTTCGCAGGGCTGGAGGCCTGGATTATCCAGAATGAGCCGGATGGTCTGACTGCGGAGAACGCCTTGAGGGCTGTGCGCTATGCCATGATGCCCCCACGGGAGCTCTTCCGTCTGCAGACCCAGTCCCCTATCCTGGCTCGCTATCAGGAGTCAGTGCGTGACCTGCTCTACATGTCCTACCAGTTCCACTCTGCCTCGCCACTGCACATGGCCAAATACTTTGACGTCAACTGCAGTCTCTTCATGCCCAGGAACTACCTGTCCCCAATGTGGGGATCCTCATGGGTCATCAACAACCCTACACGTGACGACCGAAGCACCAGCTTCCAGACCCAGTTGGGGCCCAGTGGCCACGATGCCAGCAAGCGAGTGACGTGGAATGCCCTGTTCTCCCCGCGCTGGCTACCCCTCAGCATGAGGTCTATGTACACGGAAACAGGTGCCATGCAGCCCACGCGTGTGGAAGGGGGGCGGCCTCGTATCATCGTCACACCAGCCACCTCCAGTGCAGATTTTGCCGGTGTAAACTTCCAGAAGACGGTGCTCGTGATGGCTCAGCAGCAGGGGAAGGTGGTGGTGAGACATGTCTACAATTTCCACCAGAGCACAGAGGAAAACGGGGATTTCCTGGCTGAAGCTGACCTGTACCGCCGCACATCTGAATACCTCACTGATGGCTCCCTCTCCCTACATGTTGTAGTAAAGCCCCTGTACCAAACCCTCATAACTACTAAGAACTGAACATACGTGTTTGTCAGTGACAAAGCCACCTTACCTCACCTACATACACTACTCCCTTGAAGCAGCAGCTCATATCACATTATGGGGCCATGGATCTGAAACCTCATGTGTGTGATGTTTGGATCATTTTTGTCTAGTCTCATGCAATTGTTTTCAATGGGCAACCAGGTCTTGTGTCTACAATATTTCTCTATTTATTTGTCTCCGTTTAAAATGGATATTGGTGCTACAATACCCCATTCACAATTAAGGGGTCACACTTGTCAATCATCACCGCATGGTTATCCTTTTGAACAACGTCAAGTGCTCCAACAGTCAGCCTCACTACTTTGTGTTTAGTCATAACATGTGATTGTATACTTACCATACCACACTCTCATAAACATTCAAACTATAGTAGTTTTCAGAGTACCTCATCGTTAGTTCATTGTGATTGAACATATTGGCTATATTCACTGCATTCATCATTCTTACCTGATAATAAAGATTTTTACTAAAACTGAGGTCGATATTGTCTTCATTTTTAACCATATTGATTGTACGTTTTGGCACAACTTAAAAACAATCTCATTCATTTATAGTCAAAACCAATTATTAGTAATACAATAAAGCATGCAAGTTTTTACAAATGTATGGGCACCAGGCGAATCAACACGAGTAGAGTCTGTACTTCCAGGACTACAGTTCCCATTACCCTCTGCGCTCCAAGCAGGAAGGAACGTTCTCTCGCAGGGGCTCACACTGATCCAAGTTAGGAGGTTTCAGCTGCCAGCCTTGGCCCATCATGTAAGTGCTGCGGAGAATTCTTTGCAGTGCAATTGCAAAATTATCTCTTTCCTGACGGTTCTGCAGGGTGTGCAATTGTAATATCGCTCTTTGCACGGATACACACGGTTCGGACGCAAAAAGGCTCCAAGTGCATGAAGATCGAGGCTTGTATTTTGCATCTTTGTTGCAAAGCAAGCCGCTGAAGCTCCAGTGCGAGGGCGATGGAGGGAGGGAGTGAGAAAGAAGGCAAAGTCTTTTGTGCTTCCCCTCCCCCCCATCAAAGCAAAGGGGAAATGTCTCAGCCAAAGGGAGGTAAGAATATGAAAGCGATCTGTGCAAAACTACCGATATGCAATCACTGCTGCACGTTTTGCAACGTGCATTGCTGCAGGTTGAACACGGCCAATGCATTTTAAAGTTAGATGGTTTAGAAGGGTCAGTTGCATTTCCTGTTTAAGATCTTCCCCTTTGCAGAGTTCCTGGTAAGACGATGCTGTTTGTACTCACTCATATTGACGTTATTTGCAGTCTACAAGCAGGGATGTTGAGGCTAGCGTGCCGTTCTCAGTCACGAGATATCCGAGGACACTGCAACTCTTTACAATAAAGTCTGCACGAGTTAATGCAAACCCCATGCACATTATACAAGGTAAATAATAATAAAAAAAATGTTGTTGCATGTTTTCGCTGCAGTACTTGCAAAATTTGCGTAGTCAGAACTGTGCGTCTGATACAGCCAGCAACATGACGTGACAACATGCAGCTGTCAGTGGTCAAGTTTTCACTGTTTATTAGGTGCAGATATGTTTTCTATTTGAGAGCGCGTAGGTAAACGGATATACATTGGAGGGTTTATTATTGCACCCCAGCACATAGGTAGGCATTCAAACATGAAAATCTAAATATAGAATTTGCTTGGAACATTTAGGTGGTGCTAACAGTTCAAGGAACAGGGGCAATAGGCTATTAAAATACGAGTCTCCAAGCAAAAAGTCCCAGTCAGACTGAACAGGCTGTCAGCTGCTGCTTCTGTCCAAGCAACTGGATATGTGTAAAACCCTTGGGTGCATTTCCACTGATGTGTGGGATTTTTTTTCCCCCCTCAACGTGTATATTTGCAAAACTTGTTGCCTGCATCAGTGTTGTCACACTTTGACCCTGACTGTCACCGTGCAGCAACAACATGAGCTAGACTGTGCTGTAATGGCCTCACCAAACTCAATCTGCATGATTATCAATACAAATCTTTGTGTGTGCAGTTTGCTTAAAAGCAGACGCAGTGAAAGGAGCGCAACCTTTTTTCCTCGGCGTGTTTTCCAAGAAGTCTAAAGTGAGGCTAGCTCATTGCACAACATGCAGGACACAGACAGACAGACAGACAGACACACACACACACACACAGACTCTACAGGACGTGAACAGGTAGTAGTGAGCACCAATGGCCAAAGCCACACAATGTTTACCTTTTACCTGAGCTTCTGGTACAGTGAATTGTCAGCTCACCTACACAGAAGAACTGTGCTCCTCCAGCCAGCTCATCTTATTATGAATAATGCACAGACATTTTTGATGAATGACTAGTTTTGGGACTTTCCTGAGAGCAGAAGTTGGTTTCTCTTTTCAGTCATTCATCGTATACGGTGCAAAACAGCAGGCGTGCACAGATGTTACTACATAAAAAACAACATATGTCTCCAGTCCCAAAGGAAAGGCATACAAATTTGTTAAACTAAACCAATCATTGCCTCCTCGCGTTATTAAAAAGCCTGCTAGAATAGGTCTGGTCACTGTTAAGCCCTGGTTTCCTACTGTTTTTTACTGTTCCTTCTATCGTTTGGCACAGATGCATCTTAAGTCTTATGTCTACTTCTCAAGAGCTCCCTGTGTGGCCCAGACAGTTGTGCCTTCACCATTGTACACTGTGCTGTGTGCTGTAGTGTGCTGGTGATGGCAGTGTGACAGTGGCCCTCCCAGCTCGTGTCCTCTGCAGCCTGCCACTATTGCAGCCTCAGCCGGCCCTCGCACCCCTGTACAAATGGGACATTTGTCATGCAAATGGAGGCTGCGTTTTCAGCTGCACAGATACTAAATTTGCTGTTTCGACGGGCCAATTGTTGGTCTGGTTCCAGGCCTATAGTGTCTTTTTGCTGCAATAACAGTAGAATTGTTCACAGCATTGTTCAGATGATCCACTAACTGTACTTCTCTTTTTGGGGGTTGACTGAGTAAGCATGCATGTTCTCCCCCCCAGCACAGCCTCCAGAATGCAGCAACTTATCGGGTGGCAAGACCTAGAAGCAATTTTTGGGACACTCCCAAAAATGTCAAACAATTCCTTTTGATTCCAGCTTTGTCGTAGGCACATGTGCGAGCGGCTAGTAACCTTCAATGCAATTGTGAGATACTGTGAATATTTCACTCTGCGTGATGGAGCAGCAAAATGTCCGCGTGTGCTGCGCTGGAAATGTGAGGCGCATAAATCCAGGGCTTGTCTTGTCTCCATTCAACCTGGAGTAACCCTTGTAGTTGTGATCACAGCAGGTTTCCAGCTTTCACTGCTGAACAGGGATGGAATTGGAGGGGGGGGGTTGCTCTGTTGCGCAGCCTTGCAATGCATGTCGGTAGATTCAAATCATCGTGCTGCAGCTGGATCCAAACATCAACCCACCTCATCAGATTAATGCATAGTTGCTTCTCTTTTTTTCCTCAGTGAGGCCCTGTTAATTCCAACCTACATCTTGCCAGTGTTGAGGATTAGGCTATATATTAGCATAATTCACCATTCCCTGAAAAAAAAAAGTCTATTAAAATTAAGACTGAACTTTGATCCACTTTGGTTTACTTGGTTTATTTGAGGCAGTAAATAGCTTGCCATTGACATCCTCCTAGATCAAATATGTTAGATATTAGAGTGGTGCACTTTGTTGGTCCCCTGATTACAGGTTGCATAAAACACCAGCTAGCATACAGTTGAGTGCATGCTTCTCTTGCAAAGAGCTGCACTCAGTTACCACAAAGGGATATATTTTCTTCTATCTGACAGCAGTCTGGATTTGCGACAACACCGTAGGTAGAATTTAATTATTCCCAGACATTTTGTTCCACCCTTGAATGGTGATTTAGGAAAGTGGCTGCATTGGCTACTCTTTAAAAGGCAATTTTCTTTGGGTTGAATTTTAAAAATGTTCTAATTGTACGAGACCAATCTAAAGGTGCTCTCATGATGGCCTTACCTAACAGTCAGCAGTCATTACACCTGTTAGCTTTTTTTTAAAAGCACTCACTCTCAAGCCTCTTCTATTTGCTAAATCTGTTGAATAAAACACAGCTCATCATCGCCGGCTCCACTTAGCACCTTAGCAGTGATTGGAAAGACACAGGATTTAAGTGATTGGGTATCAGTAAATGTTGAGTTATATTTGAGAGTTGCGTTTGCTGGTGTGCATTGGACTGGAGAGGGTCCCTAGTTTATGTGACACCCTCTTACATCGAGCCAGCTCCTCCTGCAGAAGTGCCCAAGCCAGCATTATCAAACGTACTGGCACATTCTGTAAAAATCAGCTACCAGATCGTGTTAACAGCAGCAATAGGAGTTCATGTTCAGTATTTGATTTGCTCTGTGTTCTTGTTGATGTCCAGTAACCAAGGCGGGCCTAATAATAAGTGCAATGGTTTCTCATCGACGGGGCATGGTCTAAGGCATCTGTCATTGCCAGGCACTTGTGGTTTAAGGTATTTGGACCTTAGTTAGTCGGTGGAAGCAGCGGCCTTGCTCTGCTCTGACCTGAAGCTGATACCCTTGCACACTTTCTGGGAGTATCGGTCAAGTTAAGCCAAGTGCTCAGGAAGTGTACCAGGAGCCAGTGACGACACGGCCCCCCAAAGGAGTTTCCAACAGCTGTAACCTAAAGGACCTGCCATCTTTGGAAGTGTAGAGTATCTCACAAACTGCCAGAGCGGTCGGAAGGGGCCCAACAGCCGTCGGCTCCAGAGGAGTTATTTTCATACCTCCCCCTCTGCCTGCAAACCCCCTCCATGCTGTTGTCAGTGTTGCTGTCTTTTCCTGTCCTTGTGTCACTGGCTGTGCTTCACTGCCCCCCCCTCCCTCTCTCTCTCTCTCTCTCTCTCCCTCTCTCTCTCTCTTTCTCTCTCTCTCTCTGTGATTGATCCATCTTCCTCTGGGTCTGTGGAATTCCATTGAGGAACTCTTGGGATTGTTGGAATTCCAGGCGGAGTGCATGTGTGGGTTAGCGAGAGGCAGCGGGCGGCCCAGGCACCCATGTGTTCCCGTCATCCAGGGCTCATTATCAGCCAGGCTGGCCATCGTCTGCCCTCGCACTCCAAAGCTTTTGCTCCAAATTCACGCAGCACTGCTAGCACTCCTCTCTCAGCCTCCGTTTCGGCACAGAATGCCCTGGCAGTGTTCCTGTCAGCATTCTTTTTTTTTTGTTGTTTTTTTGTTTTTTTCCTTGACTGTTTGCTGTTGCTCGCACTTATCACTGCTAAGAAACAGAATGACATCCACAAGAAGGCCGATTGCATGCTAATATTGGGTGTGGCAGAAACTAGGAGCATTGTCTCCCTCAGCTGTGTTCTTCTCACCATTTTTTTCTCGAGAATTAGTGCATGTGCATGGTATGATGAAGCCAATTATTTTCCCTTCCTCGCTCGCAAGTCATTGCACCGAGAACAAGGAGTGTCCCATTGCAGGCATCGTCTCCCGTGGCCTCCCTCTGGCATTTCACTACATACTTCAGCTCATGTGCTGCAAATCACTGGGAATAATATGTACTGCTGCTTTTAATTAACCCATACCGCCCGCCACAATGTAAAAGTTTGATGCTGAGCTCAGCAAGAATAAAGGAAGATATTGTGTGTTTGAGTTATGCAAGATAATCTAGAGCCTAGCCTAATCTAGAGACCAGTCTCAAACATGCCCTGTATTTGAGTTGCTTGCAGTGTTTCCCCAAATTCCCACTCAGCTTGGAAATATTTGATCTTTGCAGCGCTGTGCTCATTCAGAGCTTTGTGGTACAAGACACAGCTCATGCTTATTCCTACCATCCATGTAGGTTATATAATGAATTGATCCTTACTGTCGCTCCATCTACTCCCCCCCCCACACCTGCTCTGTTTGTTTCTTGCACTCTCTCTCTCTCTCTCTCTCTCTCTCTCTCTGTGTGTCTCTCTGTCTTCTACATGCATCCACTGGATAGATGTGTTCATTTGTTCTAGGTCAGCAGCAGCGGGTTTCGAGCAGAGCCTGATCGTAGAACCCAGCATTCCTTACAGTTGAGACATATGCATGCATTCAGCGCTGATTTGCATGCGTGCCAGGCGGAGCACCTGCATTTACTCGCCACAGCTTGCAGCGCGCCAACGCCACGCTCTCATTAATATGAACGGCTATATTCTGCACGCACATCCCATAGATTGTAGCCTAGTTGGACAGCTGTGCCCTAGCCCGTTTATGGACTGAGGTGCATCAGGGATTGCAGTTGTCAGGTTATGATGATATGTGCACTGGCCTCTGGAGATGAAACCTGCCTGCTTCCTCTGAGGAGCGTGCTGTGTCTCATCTCATCATCTAGATATATGGTAGACTGGTAAGGCAGCAGACTTCCTCTGCCAGCCTGCCATGTGTACACACCCATAGAGAAAGTGAAAGGATGCTGGAGCTTCATTGTAATCACTCAGCAGGCTTTTATTCTGGCAGCGTTGAAGGTAACCATGTGTGAAAGTTCCAGGTGTGGTAATGCACACAGAAATACTTCACTTATTTACCCTCGCTGTAGGTGTGGAAGTCGCAGTTTTCACCGTGTTTTTGCTCAAACCAGAGCTGGATATGGACCTATTAGGGGAGTGTTGGTTTTCAGTTACTATTGTTGTCTGTGTAAATGCGTGTGGGAGGGGCTCAAACTGACATTTTAGTGCAACAAAGCTGCTTTGGAAAGTGGAGACCAGGAGGCAGGCAACAAGAGGCCACCGGTGGAGGGCCACATAGCACAGCAGTGGCACACCCTGCACTGTTTCAACAAACCAGGACACACTGGACCCAGCATGCATGTGTGTGCACATGTGCACGTGCACACTCACCTTTCTGTGTAATAAGCCTTTAGGACAACCTTTTGAATGACACGTTTGCAGCTAATGTTTGGATTCTTTCTGGACAAGCTGAAGGCATCGCAGCAATGTAAAACATTCAAGTTATTCCAGTGGCACTGTTTCATTCTTTAAAGAGACACACCTGTTAATAGCAAGTTATGGCATCAAAGGGCAGTGCACTGCAAAGCGTATTGACCTTAAATATTGCTGTGTGAGCAAGTGTTCAAACTGTCACTCAAGTTCCCAAGCATCTGCACAAGGAATTCCATAAGCTGTTTAGAATTGGGGGGCACAAAGATGTCACCTCTGCCAGATTAGAACAAACGAGCATGTATGTTTACTGGGACAAGCTCCAACCAGGTCTGACTGCTGCAAGCCAGTCTGGGGAGGTTTGAGCCAGATGCTGGGTTGAGACAAGGCAGCCAGTCGCATGCATGCATATACAGGCGCGCGCACACACACACACACACACACACACACGCACGCACCCATGGTCACAGCGTCAGCAGCGTTGCAACGCCCCGTTAACAAGGTGCACAGCCGTTAAGCCGCCAGTGCCGTACCTCCAGATGGAGCGACCACACCTGGGCTGCCAGACACATTCCTCTTGCTTTCAGCGCCTGTTTCAATCAATTAGGATCTGGAGTCATTTACTGCATCCAACCGTAAGTGTCAGCTTTGAGATAGAGCTACAGTATTTGGGCGATTACAATATCCACCATCTGATGCGCGAGAAATTATAGACGCAGGTTGTGTCTAAAATCTATTCTAAATTGGCCTCAATTTAGATTTTTTTTTGTGAAGCGTTTTATCCGGAAGCACACTGAGCCAGCAATTGGGCAGAAGCAGTCGGTGAGCGATGGCCGGGTGAAGTTTGAGTTAGTCAGCCTCATTTTCCGTCAGTGGGAGTTTTTAAGTGGCTGACGGCTGTTGTTAGCTGTGGACAGAGCCAGTAAAATCATCAGAGCATTTTGACATTTTCAGATTCACTGGACAGTTGTAGGAAGAGGCGTCGTAAGTCTGGCTGGAGCAAATCTGCCCTGTGATAGAGAGGCACGGCCGCTTGGAGCCACCCTGAGTTCATATTGTGCTATATCACTGTCAGGTTTGAGGAGATTCTATTAAGGTTTGAAGGTTTCCTCTAATTTTCTCCTGAATTGGTTTGACCCAGAAGTACCTAGGCCTGTGCCTGTAAAATATGATTTGCTTTACTGCTCTTTGCAATGGTAGCTGCTTGCTTTGGAAATGGCTGGAAAGAAAGTTGGATAAGGTTTTTGCTGCACAGACTGCTCTTGCTGAGGGGAAGAAAAGGCCACAGTAGGCTAGAACAACCTCTGATCAACCGATTTCCCATCTTCAGCTCTCTTGGGCGCTTGGATACATGTGCTTTCATTTTTAGGTATGTGCTTTTGCCAGCGAAACCATCCTTTTTAGTGTCTGATCAGCCTGTGCTCATCTGCTTTTACTTGGTGCAGACTGGAAAAAACCAGGGAGGTATGGAATTGAAAATACGGAAAGTGACATTAGGGAGGGGGGTTTGTTGTCCCGTTTGTGTTAGATTTCTTGCAGATTGTGAGAGAAGGTCTTGCCCCTGCTCGCACAAATTTCTAATTATCTCTGTGTGTTTGTATCTCTTGTCAGGTAAGAGGAAGCCGGTGCTCAAGCTCTCCAAGGAGGTGTTTGAGCAGCCTCCTCCTGCTGCAATGTAAGCCTTCACATTACTCCACAAGTACTATGTTTATATGCATGCATTATCGAATCATAGCTTACATCCCGGGAGAGGTCTTATTCAAATAAGCTGTTTATATGCGTCCTCATATCCCAATCAAAAATACCCTTGCGTACATGAATCATCAGAAAGCCAGAATAAATCAGAATGCTGAATATTAGCCCGAGAAAAGAAGCTCAAACCATCAGTAAACGGGATAAGGTAACTGCTACTGTAAATCAAATCAGCATCTACCAGCTGTCTTTTCATGTTTCCATAATGGGGACATGAGTTTATCTTGGGTATTGTTCCTTTAACATGCACTTGAGTTATACTGAAATCCAAATGCACATGTAAATCCACTGAATATCTTAATATCACCCCTCTGATAGTTTGACTGCTCCAACCCAATCAAACCTTCCACAGCCCTATTTGTGCAGAGTGTTCCTCCTCATGAATATTATTCCTTGAAACACCTTAACACGAGGCTCTGACTCAACATTGCCTGCTGCAGCGGAGCCCCAAATTATTCCGGGCTGCATAAGTACCATGTTGAGTGTGTCTTGATATTTATGTAGACAAAACTATAATAGCAGAGACATTGCGGTCGCAAGCCAGCATTATGCGAACCGTTGGAGTCAGCCATGTTTCCCCAGGGGAGTAATGAGGGGATAGCACTTGCCTTTCAAGCCCGGCTGCTGAAGTGCTCCTCAGGCTGATGGCGACTCAGGAACTTGTTCTGCATTTTCTTTGACAAACAGAAACTGCCGCCTGATGATAAGCAGGAACCGTAACACCATGTTATCCCATAGATATCTCGCTTGCAGTATTCCTCCAGGTTATAGTTTACATTTAACTTCTGTTTTGCTGTATTGTTGCATCCTCAGAAAGCAAAGAGTGTAATGAATGTCTGTCTGTGTTGCAGACCCCCCAGAGATTTGGATTCGAAAGCTTGTGTAACCATCGGAGAGAAGGTACATTCATCCAGCTCATTATTCGATCATTTCATATTCTGCCTCATGTTTGCACCTTTGTGTCTTTCATAGGAATCCAGTGGAAGCTTTTCAATTTTTACTTCTTTTTTTTTTTCTATCTTAACCTGGACTCTTACGTAACTTTTCACTGTTTACTTTTTTCCTTTCCTGAGTGTTTATTTGGTTGAGTAAGGTCTCTTGCTCTCGATGCAAAAAGGTCGGCTTAATAAAGAGTCCCTTAGCTGTAAAGAACGCCCCAATGAGCATTACAGCTGAATTGAACACTTCTGATTGTGGGGAGACTGGAATGTCTTTTATTGCCCATCAGGCCGTAAAAATATTTATTTTAAACTCATCAAATAAGTGGAATTTTCCATTGGCAAAGATGCCTGCTTTTTCTCTTTTTGCCCTTGCCAGGAGTCAAAGTGACTTGATTTTTTTTGTTTGCTTGAATAATGCAAAAAAGAGAAGTTTTGCATCTTCCCGGACTATGAGGGAGACTGTTACTTAATGTTTTCAGATTTCAGAGCCCCTTTACCTCTGTCAGGTAGCTATTCAAACACCCGTCACAGAGTGTGTGCATTTTGTTTACAACAGAGATAAGAGGTACCACCGCTAAGAATCATTCTCACAGTTCAATCCGCGCTTATTAATTGTTTGCATGACTGGAGAATTGGGTGCACAAAACCCAGTGAACTCCTCACCTCGTAACCAACTTGCTCCCCATGCTGCATCTTTCCTCTCCCTCTTTTGTAAGTCTCTGTCATTACAGCACCATGCATTTTTGATGAGTGTCTGTGGCCTGTTTCTGTCGCTCTCTGTCCCCGGCAGAACTTTGTGGTGAAGGCAGATGACCTGGAGCAGATCTGTGAACTGGGTCGAGGGGCGTACGGCGTGGTGGACAAGATGAGGCACGTGCCCAGTGGCCTGATCATGGCTGTAAAGGTAAGCTAGCAATGACCTTACCTGACCAGAGGTTCACTCTCTCAGTTCAATTTGTTTGGGCAGGTGCCTTTCAAACTCGGATCCACACCAAATAAATGAACCAAATGACTTCATCAAGACGCCTGAAGATGTGTCTCGCTCCTTGATTTGAAGTCCAATAGTCCATCATGCACTTGGGCAATTACAATATCCACCATCTGTTGGGTATCAAAATTTCTAACCTGGTTGGATGACGGGTTATCAAACCCCAAATACATAAATGTCACATAGCAAACTTTTCAACTATGGTTTGGACCATTGTAATCAGACTAAGGTGATTTTACCCTTATTTCTATTACAGTGTTCTTGAGCATTGTTCTAGGAGCTGACACTTGGGATTTAGAAAGCACTGTTTTGCAATACACCTCTTGAGTCAGAGGTGAAGATGAAGAAGCCTCAGCAGGGATAATATTTTGAATCATCGCTGAGTGCTCTCCAGAGTTATGAGCTTTTGTTTCTCCTGCCTTGCCTCCCTCAGCGGATCCGGGCCACAGTGAACACTCAGGAGCAGAAGAGGCTGCTTATGGACCTGGATATCTCCATGAGGACGGTGGATTGCTTCTACACAGTCACTTTCTACGGAGCACTATTTAGAGAGGTAGCATACCATTAACCCCACTCTTCCGCATTAGTAATATACCGCATAAACACACTGCAGTTTTTGACTTCCGAAATGTTTTAATTCGGGCGCGTGCTTGGAGTGATGAGTGAATCTCAGCCCTGCATGGTAGAATATCAAGTTTAAACAAATGTTTGATGGAGCCTGAATTGATGGGGATGACCCTGCTGTGATATGCACAACATTTGCACTGTGGCTGTCACTCACAGTTCCAAATTATGCAAAGTACGCCTCAGCTAGTTGTGTCAGGGTAAATGCCCAAATTTCCATCCGTCATGTTGATGTGCAGAAAACCAGAACTACCAGTGCTTATTAATGATAAACATAGTAAAAAAAATTTCTCAGGATTTTCGGATGCAGATAGCTTCCTCCAGAAGTGAGTGGATCCACAGGATATCCCCAGCGTGACTCACATTGGGAAGAACCGAAGCTTCCTGTCTGTTGATCCTGCCGTCTGGAATGTGGCCTCCCCGCTTTGTTGCAATTTTCCAAATCCCTTTCCATATTCCTTGCCAGGGTGACGTATGGATCTGCATGGAGTTGATGGACACCTCTCTGGATAAGTTCTACAAGCAGGTGATCGAGAAGGGCATGACCATCCCTGAGGACATCTTGGGCAAGATGGCCGTTTCGGTGAGAATAACGCCCCGGCGTATTCATTTCATCTTTAGTTGAAATGCTTGCCATCCTTTCCAGCCTTTGTTGATGTTAGACGAATATGTCCTGTGTTATTCTTGTTTACCTTTCAGATAGTAAAAGCTCTGGAGCATCTGCACAGCAATCTGCAAGTCATACACAGAGGTAAGAGCCATGCCTGAGCTCTGACGGTGGGAATGCATTATGCCTCTCAGAGACGGTGTCAATATCCACTTTTGTAATGCATCAGCGCTCAATAACACAGGCGCACTTTCTTTCTAATTTCCGTCCTTGCATTCTTCTTTCCTTCCTTCCTTCCCGGGCAAGAGGTCAGCACTGGATTTAAGAGTTAATGTCTTCTGTCTCAAACCACAGTGGCCCAGCCATGACCACTGTGTGGCTCTTGCAGCATTAAAGGTCCATGTAGTCATTTAGAAAGATTACAAGTCACTAAAATAAAGTCACACAAGTGGGCCCTTCCAGCGACCGCAGCGCTATTTCTTGAGTGTGACTGCGGCTGTGTGAGCCAGCTGCTCTCAGTCACAGTGCTTTTTTAGTGCCGCCTGCGCGAAAGACCAAATCTGCACGGCGGTTGTACAAGTATCGCACAAGCTGTCGGGGCAGCCGCCAATGACAGGTTTGCCTTCTTCCCTCCGTTCCTCGCAGACGTGAAGCCCTCCAACGTGCTGATCAACACGCAGGGCCAGGTGAAGATGTGCGACTTCGGCATCAGCGGCTACCTGGTCGACTCCGTGGCCAAGACCATGGACGCTGGCTGCAAGCCATACATGGCGGTAAGCAGCAAGAGATCCGATGAGACCAAAGATCAAACGAAAAGAAACGAGGAACTTGTGTGTTCATTACATTGTGGTTGAACCATTTTATAATTTGCTGTTGCAGACATGGGGCCTCATTTTCTTGACTTTTATCCAATGATTCATCATACTCAAATGATAGAATTATTAGCCTGGATAATGATAGAAGATTATATAATGCAGAAAATTACCGAGGGTCATTGCTTATTGTGAGATCAAGATCAGTTCCCCATAAATCACAACTTTAGCTTGGATTTGGTCATTAGTACAAATTTTTGCATGATAAGCCTTTAATAACAGAGACCCCCAACTCCTCAGTAGATGGGTAAGTGGGTCCATCTTTGTGTTTCATCATTATCCACACCCCTGTTAGAGTTTAACTGCCATGTTCCTGAAGAGAGTGCGTGTCTACATCACTGCTGATTGGCTGAGCGGTTTTTAGGGCCCCGCTAGCACTCAGGGAACAGAGCGATCTCTGTGTGTGTGTGTGTGTGTGTGTGTACAAGAAGTTAAGGATGACAGCGAGGTGTGCAGGTCGTCCTTGACAACCGCAGCAGTGTGTGACATCATCTGCCCTTCTGTTCCCCAGCCGGAGAGGATCAACCCGGAGACGAACCAGAAAGGCTACAACGTCAAATCCGACATCTGGAGTTTAGGAATCACAATGGTAAACCGGTTTATTTAATGACTCTTTAACAACTCTTTAATGACTTCTTCTTTATGTAATGTAGGTGTAAATTTATATGAGAAAACTTTTAATTCACATTTTAGGAGCTGACACATAGTTCTTTTTTTTTTCTTCAATCTCAGTTTTTCCAATTGTCTTCATTACTGCAAAAATGGGAAGTATCTCAAGGGTAAAAATGATTCATAATGAGGAGAAACCCAGTATTCTGTGAGCCATGGCTGTAGACGAAATGGTGTCTAGACGTTTTATTATGAGTAGTTAAATATTCATAGCGGGCTCAATTTGCACATTTCCAACTCAGACCAAAGAATATTTCGACGCTTGACGATTCAGCAGTCTATGGCGATTTCACATCTTTCAAACTTGGCTAGTCCTTCCAGTCTTTTCTTATTAGGTTGGCTATTGCAGATAAGCAACAAATGATCCAAAATAAGTTAAATTTTTAATAGTAATAGAGTGCAAAAGGTTTGGTGGGTACGATAGCCAATAGCCAGGGGTGTTGGGCTTTAAACTGAAGTCCATTTCACCATGGACTCCAGAGTATTTTTAGACATCAACCAAGCCTTTTCTTCAGTTTTTTTAAGAGGAGTTTTAAAAGGAGCTATTAACATTTTCACAAAATATTTGACCATATACAGTATAAGGACTTTAAGCAGAACTCCAAGCATCAAAGCTATGTAAGCAGGGGATGAGCTGAGTTTAGTTTAGTAGTTTATGTGTAAGGGACAAGTACAGATATCATTGACAGTTACATTCACAAAGTTCATACTGTACATGTGTTTACGGCCAAAGCCAAATTCCAACACTAGTGCCTTGATGGGTGTTAAAAGTGCTATAAACCAAAGGAATAAAATTACTCAGTACTCCAATCCATGTTCAGTTTAACTTATAAAACAGTCATCACAGATCATAAAGCAATAATAACAGAAACAAAGAAAAAAGTGCAATGATTAGTAAAATGACCCCACTGACTTGCACTATCGCTGCTAGCAAATGTGAATAACTCCTAATACCTTGCAACAGAGCTGCATGCGCTTTGTGCTTAGGCCAACTGGGCGTCATGATAAACTGAGCTACATTTCAAGTGCAGTCAAAGCCGTTGTTACAGTAAGCCCTGTGTGTTGCGCACTCGTCTTTCAGATTGAGCTGGCCATCCTGCGCTTCCCGTATGACTCATGGGGCACGCCCTTTCAGCAGCTGAAGCAGGTGGTGGAAGAACCGTCGCCCCAGCTTCCTGCCGACCAGTTCTCCCCCGAGTTTGTGGACTTCACCTCTCAGTGGTACGTCCTCTCACCTTCCCAGCTCTTCATTCATGAACCAGAACCACTTCTGGGATTGAAAAGAAAAAAAAAAACGGCTTCACATTCTGAGCGTTTTCCGTCGGACACAGCAGCCCCCTCAAAGCTTTTTAATCAGGAAGCCGGTAGACTCTCCTCTCATCACAGGATGCTCTTACCAAAGCCGCTGTGACCTCGCCACGAAGCCACAATAAATCTAGAAAAAAAATCCAACTTTGTGGGCTTGAGTAAATTTTTCTCCCCCTTCATCAGATTGAGTTCATTATGACATTCTTTCATTGTTGGTGTTGTTGTGTGGCCAAGAGCCTGTTCTGACCTGGACACAATGTAACGGGGTGTGCCAGGGCTCCGGAGCCCTCCGAGGAATGTGCCTGAATATGTATTCTCACTAACCTGTTGTGTCTAGTCTGCAGTACTGCGGGGCTTAGCTCGGCCCTCCAACATGGCTCTCAGCATGGCTTGAAGGCTGTTTGATACTGTCAGTGATGAATCCTCGTACATGAGGGTTCTTCTCTCACTGTTCCTTCCGGTTTTGTTTTTTTATCGGTGGTTGAACTGTATCTATTATTGGCGGTCATTTTCATCCCACTTGTTTACTCATTCAGGTATTCATCTTTTGTCCTGATGCACAACCTTTGTTTTCATGTCTTACCACCATGTGGTGCATGGTATGCAGCACATTATGCTGCATACCAGCAGCGTCTCCATGTTTTTGTCATTCTGTGTGTAAACACGTTTTTGTAAAGCTCAAGCACAATATGTGATTGAAATTTCACAGGTACTTAAAACTGCTGTAACTCCTCAGTGCTTTAAGATCAAAAGTTCATATTAATTCATATTAATTAGCTGGTAGTCAATTAATAATTAATTGTTTAATATTGTTATTAGTCCATAGTAATTGGTTCATATTAATACCGGCCATAAATCATGTGAGAACAAGTGAAGAGGCCATTTGGAAAAACAGATATCTCCAGCTGTATTCATTTCTGTCATTTTTTTGTTTGTTTGTTTGTTTTGGGGTCCCCCCTCCCTCTCCACACACACACAGTTAATATCAGTCAAAAAGCTAATGCATAGGTGATATTGGCTTTTGCATTCAGGAAGCATGTTATGTGAAGCATTACATACAACAGTCAGTTTATTATTTTGTTTTATTCTATTTTAACGGGAAGAGCATTTCTCTGTTTTTGCAAATGAACTCTTTAGAAGTATTTGCTGACTTACCTGATGAGCTCATTTGCATAACTGGCTATGTCCTTATTTGCTTGTTTGAGCAAGTCTGCCATTGTATACCAGTACCAGTAGTGTTGTGTTTGCTGTCATATTTGAAGGCGGAGCCTGCGCTTTGCAGTAGAACATGACGGGTACTCTTCATGCTATTATGTAAAACAGAATCTTGTGGTCTGTGGAATTCTCTGAAAGTGATTCATGCGTTCTCCTCAGAACAAGCAATTAACAAGTAGGACATTGGATTACCAGGATATACCCTCCTTACAAGGATATTTTGCCAGCAATTTACATAATGTTTTATAGCCTATATTTTAGGCTGTGCCTCTTTTGCACTAGGTCACTCACAGAGCACTTGGAGAATTGGAAGAAAACAGACAGAAACCAGGCACTGTTGATTATTGCCTCTGACGTATTCCTTCATTCCCTGGAAATGAAACAAAAAAACTGAGATCAAAGTCCTCAAACCATTACTGGATTGGTCTTTTGCTTGTCAGGCCATTATCAGGCTCCTGTGGAAAAAAGTAATGAAGTAAGCACTGAATTAAAAGGCAGGATTTATGAGCGGGTTAGTTCAGTTAGTCATGTCGTAGCAATGATGAATTTATTCTGAATCAATATTGACGTCGTCCCTTTTTTGCCTCCTCAGCTTGAAGAAAAATTCCAAAGAGCGGCCAAATTACACAGAACTCATGGTGAGTGTTATATTTTTTTCCTTTCTCTGTTTGTTTGTTTTATAATTTTACTATTACTGCAGTAACTAATTACTACTAATTTGTTTTTACTGTTCTGCATTTCTGCTATTTTCAACACTTGTTCTTCTGTGGTCAGGCCTCCTTGTAATACCATCAGTAAAACACTGGAGGGAGCACTAAGCCCACTAGTTCCATACAGCTGAAAGGCCTTGTCCCTCACT
Source organism: Neoniphon sammara (assembly GCA_900302535.1). NCBI lineage: Eukaryota > Metazoa > Chordata > Actinopteri > Holocentriformes > Holocentridae > Neoniphon > Neoniphon sammara. The sequence continues at coordinate 388 of OMKZ01014861.1, read as the reverse complement.
TTGAGTGGATCAGCATAGATGCATCCACACACAGATATTGATGTGACAGTCTAATGAAATGTTTACTTCCACAGTCATTCAGACTAAATGCCATGTCTCTCTCCTCCCCAGCAACATCCCTTCTTCACCTCCCACGAGGCCAAAGAAACCGACGTGGCTAGCTTTGTGAAAGTCATCTTGGGGGACTGAGCTGTCACACTTGCCACAGGAGGGAGGGTGGACCTATTTAAAAAAGCAAACGAAATATAAAATAAAACGAAGCAAAAGCACCGATCGCAGCCCATGTTACCTGCGGGACTCCGTCCTGCCCTGCCCTCCTCCCACCCCTCCCTGTAGGACAGACAGACGGAGCTCAGAGGAGAACGGCCATCCTGTTGAGGAAGCAGGA
>OMKZ01014859.1:0-11801 GCA_900302535.1 Neoniphon sammara | reverse complement strand
CAGAAAAAAAAACACAACAGGGAGGAGTGTGGTGACAGCACGGTTCTCATTTTACAGTGTACACATGTGGACAAAGCGGTGTGTGGAGAAACAACTCGGCCACTGAAAGCCTCGTTATCAGATGACGTGAGCAATGATGCTGATATCCATATCGGGCAAATTAATTCGTTCAAATCACATTCTAATAGTTAATCTTGAGCAAACATTTTGTAGCAAACCTAGTATTTTTAATTTCACCTGGCAGGTGTGTGAACAGTGCCAACACTGCAGCCAGACCAAAGCAAACGTTTTCCAGTGCATTAGTGAGATGTGTTTGAATATTTGAACCAAACAAAACTGGAATTCTATGAAGGGAGCATCTGAGGCTTGTTTTATGTTTAAGCAGCTGGTTTACGATTTGAAGTGCAGTGCATCTTAATCCATACACTGAAACCTGGCAACTGTGAACAAGACCAACTGGTTGAGTCTGTCATCACGTTGTGATGTGCAAAGACAACGACAACGACAACAGCTCTCCTCACTGTACGTTAAGGGGGAAAAAATAATAATTAAAAAAAAAAAAAACTTAGACAAACTCTTATTTCATCATGTTGTACAATTCAGAACATTGTGTGCATATGTGGATGAATATTTCTGCACTAGGGCTGGGTGATGGATCAATATATTGCCGATACATTGATATTGATGTGAAACTAGATATTGTCTGGGATTGGATACTGTAATATCATATGGTATGAATGTTGTCTTTTCCAGGTTTTAAAGGCTACATTACAGTAAATCAATGCAATTTTCTTATTAGACTGTTCTAGCTGTTCTATTATTTGCCTCCACCTGCTTGGTCATTATATGCACATTACGAATGATTGTTTATCAAAAATCAAAAACTTTTGGATAAATATCTTATGAAAGCACCAACAGTGATACCTACAATATGAATATTGAGGTATTTGGTAGAAGACGTTGTGATATTTGATTTTGTCCATATCACCCAGCCCTAGTCTACACTTATGAGGAATAAATGTCCCCATAAGGATAGAAAGATGAGGAAACATACTGCAAAGTGAGGACATTTTGTAAGGATGGGTTTAGGATTAGGATTAGAACTAGAACTAGAACTAAGACTAGGCTTAGGTCAAATTAAGGGTTAAGGATAGGGATGTAGTGGTGAGGCATGAGGTAATAAAGTGTAGTTACTGTCTCTGTGCGTGTATTTGTGTGGTAATGCATGTTTGCACACGCTCCATGGGAGTGTGTTTATCAGTGGGTGACTTTCAGAGAGTGTACTGATGAGCAAGTTTTTGAGCAAGGCGGGGTAAATGACCTGCCGGCTGTTCGCTCCTCTTTATTGACCACTCGCTCTCTCTCTCTTGTTCCTAGTCTGAACACCAGACACAGACTTTCTCCTCTTCGTCACATACCAACTCCTTTCACACAAACTCAGACACACACACACAAACACACACACACACCTTGTCCAGATCCACAGAGCTGCAGCGGCTATACGGGGAATCCTCCTCCTTCTCTTTCCCCCTCGCTTCTGTCGTCTTCTTCTCCTTGGTTAATTCTGTCTTTTCGTGGCTTGTCTTCCTCTCTCTCAGTGTCTGAAGGAAACAAAGACAGATGCGGGCTTGATTAACGACAGAAAGATGGACTGATGATCAAAGAAAAAGCAAGCAGAGAGACAAGCAGAGACAGTTAGTGTTTAACTGACAATCTGGGAGATCCTTCTTTCTCCATCGTTCATGCTCATCGCTCATTGTTTCTGTGCTGTATTTCCCAGAGATCACTTGTCAATCACGCAGTGTGACATCTTTTTCCTTGGATTTTCTGTTGATGGAGTTTGAGTTTCTTTTCATTGTCTGTTCAGCCATGCTGGCTATCGCTGCTCATGCTAACTACCCAGCTCTTCTTCTGGTTATCACAAACTGTAACTGACACCGAGTGTTCAGAACTGCAAATGTAAAAGCTAAAAATGTAAAGGTGGAAACATGTTGATTCACTGCTGTGTTATTTCAGCTGGCTTTAGAGTGTAGCAAAACAATATTTTTTTTCTGTGAAAATAATCTGGATTCTTTTGCTGGAAATTCTAGTCCCATACCTTTGCTTTCCACCTGTTTCTCCCTGTTGTTAATCATGCAAACAAATGGAAAGAAAATACCCAAATGAAGAGCAATGTTGATGGCCTGTGGTTTATGTGACATTGTCCCTCATTCAGGCAGCTCCACTCAGGCAGCTCAAATCATTTTACTAGCTGACAACCAGGCAGGAAAATAAAAATTCTCAATTATCTAATTCAGGTATAGAACACAGGTTTATTTACAATAGACTGAAAGCCAGCAAAGTGGCTTGCTGCTTATTTTAAAGACAGTATGACTTAAAGGAATACTCCAGGGTTTTGGGTAAAATACCCTTTTTTCCGACTTACCTGGACTGAGACAAGATGTTCAATACTATTTTTACCTCTGTACATCCACTGGTTCAGTACCTGGCTAATGGCTAGCATTTCGTGTTAGCTTAGCATAAAGACTTGAAGTCTACAGGAGTCATTAGCCTAGCTCCATCAAAGTGAAAAAATAAACCTTAAAGCACCTTTGAAGCTGTCTTATTTACAGTGTATCGTGTATTTGAAATACGCGTCTTGGAATTAAGAAAAAAATAAAATGAGTCGTTTTAGGAGAAGTTAGATGGTAGGAACTATAATACGTGTTCAGGGGTAATGACTCCTGTAGACTTCAAGTCTTTATGCTGAGGTAACACGAAATGCTACCCATAGGAACTGAACCAGTGGATATACAGAGGTGAAAATGGTATCAAACATCTTGTCTCAGTCTGGGTAAGTTGGAAAAAGGGTATTCTGCCCAAAACGTTGCAGTATTTCTTTAAGACACCACCCTCCTTGCTGAAGTGTCCTTAAGCAAGACGCTAAACCCCTACTGGCTGCAGAGCTGATGTTCTGTAACCGACCCTGACCTCTGACCTCCTTGTGGAAAGAGAATTTCCCTACAATAAAGCTTCACACTGTCATTACCATTATCAATAGGTTGAAAAATGGGTTTTAAGACTGACATAACCAGGGCATAACCAAGGTTAACAACCTGCTATCTACAGCAAAAACACTAAAGAAACTGCAGATGATGTCCCAAGCATCAACCAATACTGGTACATATAGTATACTGACAATTTGATGTTAGCACTGCCACGCAGTACAAGGTAAAATAATCGTTCATTCTTTTGTAACAGATTGATTTACTATTTCATTGAAGTTTAATGTTACATCCTGCAAACCCACTATCTAATCTATCCTTGAGTGCCATAACAGGACATCTCCTTTTCACTAACGCCTAGAGACATTCTCTGTGTCTGTATGTGTGTGTGTGTGTGTGTGTGTGTGTTATGACTCACATAGTCTTTTATCTCAAGTCCACTTGGCCTTTGCTCTTCACTGCGGAGCATCATGTAAGCGCTTCATCATCCTGACATATCTATGGTTATGACTACAATGAAAGTGACATATTCCATCATGCCACGCTGACTCACAGCTATGACCATCAGCCTTTAAGTGTGTTTGAACAGTATGGTGTAAAACCAATTTTTTCAATAACCCTTTCCTTTATAAAATAGATGTTTCTTCTATTCCTTCAGCCTAGGACTCAAAGAAGAAATTTAGTCTCTTTGCCTCAGACCCAGGATTATTCAAACATACTGCTAAAGACTGAACAGTAGTAGTAGGGCGGCCCAGAGTTGTCAAGACAACACTTTAAAGTCTATGAAGTCAAAATCTACAATCAAAACCAGTAGAAAACATGTATGATACTCTGGGCAAATTAAAACAAATCTTGATCCATCTTGATCAAGATTTGTAAGACTGATCAAAGTCATTTTGAAACTACAATAAGGAAGTGCTGACATGCACCCAAATTTCCAAAAACTCAGACCAGTGGTGCCTTAAATATCACATGTGACAAACAAACAAACAAACAAATAAGCAGAAGGAGACCAATCCAAGATTTTTGCTTTGTCCTGCTGATATTATACATCAACCTGATATTAAACTAAATTGACAAGTAAGGAACAAGTTTGACCTAAACTACCACTGCAGAGATAGTAGATTTAAAGTTTAGATTTAGATTTGGGCCTTAAATTTTCAAACAGAACTGCCTTAACCCTTTCCCATTAACACCAATCCATGCACAATGAAAACAGATTCTGGTTTGCATTTGTTGTGATGACCAGGGGCACAGTGAGATATCTCACTGCTTCCTCTTCTTAAATGACAGAACACTCAATATACAAATTGAACCTTTTATATAAATAATTATCTCCCTTCGCTCGGCGATTGGCTGCCCGTGGTCATCGCTCAGCCCGCCATTGGCTGCCAGCTTGTGTCAGTCAAGTGAAATATTTATCAGCAGGTTGGTTTCAGCTAAACACATGATTAACCTTAGACACGCGCGCACACGCACACATGCATGTCCCCTATGGCTTGTTACTCATATCACCTTAGCAATCCAACACCTACAGAGGCAATGCAACACCTCCGTTATCACGCTCTGTGCTAAACACAAAACACACCTCGGTGCTCATTTGTTTCCTCTTGCGCCACGTCAAAAGATATGATCTTACATAGAGATAAAGAGTTTTAAAATGAAAAAAAAATAAATAAATAAATAAAAAAGATTCACAAGGGGTCACCGTATGTGGGCCTACGTTCCAGTTAATTAGTAATAATGCAAACTAATAAAAGCATTCAAACTCAGCACGGGAAAGTGTACTCGCTCAAAGAGACACTCACACACACACTGAGGCTCCCATTTTGGCCTTTATGTGTATTGCAGTCACTCATTCACACACACACACGCAGAGGGATAGATTTATATAGCAGACACACCCTCTGTATCAGCAGCCACCATGGAGTACGTGAACCTGTTAGTAATGTTTGATTTTGCTCTTTAATAACCTCGTACCTATCCCAGCTCTATACACGAGGGCCCGGCTAAACAATATTCAACTAAACTGACAATGGAGAAGAGGGAGGCTGATGAGGAGCTGGCTGCTATCGATGAACTGTGCAGGTGTAGAGCAGGAGGGGAAACTTATTTGGAAAGGCATTATGAACAAAGTCTGTGATGATGATGACAGCTGACAGCTGACAGCTGGCAGGATGAGCTGACTTAGTTTAGCATCAAAATGAAACCTGACAACTTCCCTAGTTGTTCAAAGCTGCTACTTGCATTGTGAGGTCAGGACCTAATTATCTTTCAGATATCCATTCAAAAGCTGTTTTAGTGTGAATTTGGAATCTGGAACTGGCCAGTTTTTGCTGGTCAGCAACCCCAAGTGCCTTTTTTTCCCCCAAACAAGCCCTTTCATTAGGTTTTTTGGTGGTGTTGTGGTGGTCATACCATAAACTTTTGCACAAACCAAGACTGCACTTAGGTTTGGTAAAACTTACTTAAAGTATGAAAGATATACTTCAGTTCATTTCACCCCTGTTAAATCTATTTCTGAGGGCTTTCAGATATTCCATTAGTTCTTGTTAAGGCTTTGAACTTTAGTTTTATTTGGAAAAGACTTGTTTTAATGTGACAAATTCACAAAAAAAATCTAACAGGAATAAAATTAAGTTTAAAAGCTTAAAAAATAATAGTCTGTTAATTATGTTAAATTAAGAAAATTGACATTGGGATCCATATGGGGAAATCAATGTTTTATTTTTTAAGGGGGTGGGGTGGGGAGCTGCAATCAGTGCATCTCTCTATATTATTGTGAACATTTTCTGCTCATTTGGTTGATGGCCCGTTTGGTTTCAGCCTTGTGCGACATAAAATCCATCAAACACTTTCAGGAATGTAACACAGCTATGCTCCTATCTAAATAAAATAGAAAACCAGGAAACATTTGATACGAAACTATTCAGACTAGGCATTGCAAAATCTGACTCCTGTGATGAAGATAGCTCCTCTTCCCCCATACCACCTCAGTTCCTCCGATAACCAGTCAGACCGCGTGACCAATCTTCACCATGAAGGTATCAACATCCACTAATCTATATTTCAAATATATTCACACAAAGATACACACACACACACATACAGTGTCCGAGTCACGGTCAACGTATTTGTCAAACATAGAGTGCAAACACAGAGCTCTCATGCTTCGACCTCAGCAAATATGTGCAAACTTCCACATACATTAAAATAAAATATCAATGAGAGAGTAAACAAAACACATACATGAGATATCACCCATACACACACACACACACACACACCCTTTTTCACAATGCACTGTTAAAGCAAATTGCACCCACTGCGTAACACTGAGGTTTACTCTCCAAGGAGCTGACAATGGAAACAAACAGCTATATAGGAGCTGACATTACATGCTCCACTGCCAAACAATCAGACAGATACGGACAGTTAAAGGACAAGAGACAGTAACAGCATCTGTGTATTCTGTGAATCAAGTGTTTAACCTAAACTATCATGACTGTAAATTTGCTGAATAATAACAGCAAGTCTAGATGTGCGAGTAATGTGTATGTGTGCGTGTGTGTGCGTGTGTGTGTGTGTGTTCATTCATACTGACAAGACTGAGCTACAGCGTACAGAGTGGGTTGGCAGCTGCTGAAAAGAGGAACAGGAAGAGCAAAAAGCAAACCAGACTGATCTACTGCTAACGTAATCTAAGGAACTTTCAGACTTTTTCCTCAAGACACCAAATTTTCAGAGAAATGTGTAACTTTTATTATGAGTGACTTTGTAAGTTTTGTAGGCCACATTTAAAAGGAAAGAGGTGCTAATAAACTTGTCTTCAGCAAAATGTGCTGTTTTCAGGCAAAACTTAAAGGTGCACTTTGCAAAACTGCTAAAGACCGATTTAAGTGAGGACTGTTTAGACTCAGGCAAAAAGAGTGGAATAAGCATATGATTTGATGGTCTAGTCTTCGTGGTTTTCAAAGTCAGGCCTGATAAATCATATGCTTACACCACACTTTGAGAGTTGAGTCTAAATGGTCCTCACTTCAATTGAGCCCTGGAAAATTTGCAAACAATGACTTTAAAACTTAATTTTGTTTGTTGAAGTCTTCTGTTGCACCGACTTGACACCCTTGGGTAAACCCAAGACATTTTGACTCAAATTTGACCAGAACACAGTGATTACCCATTTTAACTCTTCCACTTGACTTTGAGAACCGTTTTTCAGCCCTTTGGTGTAAAGCAATGCAATACAACTTTGAAAATTCAGAATGATTTTCATGCAAGGGTTGATTTAGCGGACCTTAACTGCAGAAGCTCTGCTGGATTCTTTGCACATACTTTCAACAGCTAAAATGAAGCTCGTGTTGTGGGACAAAACCCCAAGGTTAGCTTCATTGTGGTCTTTTGTTTGAATATTTCAGGGTCACTGGGGGCTAAGCCTTAACTAAATCTTTAGTGCACTCAGCATGTAAAATGTAAAAAGCCCTAAGGTAATGTAAGGTATGTGTATCCAAATCTGAAGTATCTAACAGCCAACTCACAGAGGCACTGCACAGTGGCAGCCCTCTTTATTACCACAGCAGGATTTTCCAGATAATTCCCATGGGGCTGAAGCAACAGTGTTGCAGCAGTGCAGCGAGCATCTCAAAGGTGACATTTCTGCGATCTCCTCAACACACACTGTGTCTGTGAGTGTTTTTTGGACGTTGGCATCACTTGATTAGGTTTTGCAGATTGCTGCTGTAGCACTCTGTCTGTAGTAGATCATATATGGAGACCGGCAGGAGAGGTGGGAAAAAGAACAACGCGCCAGCCAGATTCAACCCACGTGGTTACGAGTACACAGTGTGTACCTCAGCCCAAGCGTGCATCTGTGCATCAAAGCTTTCTCATGTACTATATTGTCTCTCCAATGACCGGGCATAACTAAAACAGGAAGTAATTCACCGATAACTGGAACAACTGTTTTCATTTATAGTTCTATGATTTGGTTTGAGGTCAATATCAAGACTGAGGATGACTGACGCTATTGTTTCAGTCACGTTCAAAGATGATTAGAACTTATATGGCTTCACTAAAAATAACAAGCATGTGACTGCAAGTTCACGTGAGAGTTGGACAGAAAAAAACAGGTCCTTCCTTCCTCTACCATGGACCATCAACCCATTACCCATGTGTGCTTTCAGAGCGCCTCTAATCACACCACTGCGAGCAAAAGTGTTTACGAGTTCCTTTGAGGCTCATGGAATTTTAATGTCAATCTTTAACCAATGTTTAGCTCGAGCCTGAGGAAGATCCTATTGATTGAAACGTTGCCTTTCTACATGTGACCAAATAGACCTTATTTCTCTCATATTAGCTTGACCTGGAACCAACATACAGACTATTCTTTGCGAGTGACCTAATCTGCTGGACTGTGGGTGTAACGGATTAATTGAATGTGGTGTATTTTTCTGGGTCTGTTGTTCCTGGAAAAGAGAAGGCCTAAAACCCTCAAGCCACAAACTGCCACTGACAGAGTCAGCACGCTACATCTAAAACAGTTTAAGAAGAAGATTTACCCTGAGGTGCAGTTTATTGAACTCCAGGGAGAGAGTATTTGTTCATGCTGCAGACAGGGACATTGGCTGGGTGATATAGCAATATATTGATATCTTGATGTGAGACTAGATATCTGGGATTTTGGATATATTGGATGTGGCATAAGTGTTGTCTTTCTTGGTTGTGTGATGCATTTTTCTGAACTTACTAGACTGTTCCAGCTGTTGTGTTATTTTTCCATATTAACCCATATTAATCCCAGGAACAACAAAACACAATCTTTTATTATTAGAGGAAGTGTATCCAAGATCATCATTTGCTTCTCTCAAATGATCATTTCCTTTTTCTTATTCCATGATAAACAAAGTCTGCCAAAAAAATGTCCATATGTCTTCAGATACACCATTTACTTTCCATCTCCTGACTGTACTACGGGTAGAGATGTCACAATAACTGAAACTTCAATGCCGTTTAGAAAGACTGAATTTGCTATTTAATTCTAAAACAGATACTAATACTTTGACCAAATGTGTCACTTCTAGAAGCTGTATATGTGCAACCTAAAATAATGAGAATAGTTATAGAAGTCCACCACATCTTAAACTGGATCCTAGTCCACCCAAACTGCTTGGAAATACTAGGGCAAAGGAACTCTTTTGATGATCAAGGCAACAGATTAACAGAAAACTAACACCAAAACCCCTGTGCAACAGTTGCCATGAAGCTGTCAAATGTACTAACACAAGTAACTTAGCAATCCAGCTCAGTGACATCATTATAACTTCTTGATTTTTACATTTTTTTTTAATTTATGGTGCTTTTGGTTGATAAAAGCGGTAGTTCTGTGACATTGCTTGATGGTTTCTCTTCTTTGCTGTGAAATTGGAGTATGGTCAAATTTTGACTTAGTATTGCCGTTAAAGTCAAAATTCAGGTATCATGACAACACTAGCTCAGGTAGACGTGACCATGGCAACAAACAAACAGTGTCCAAGGAAAGTGAGGACTCCACCATCCCTCCCTTATCCACCTGACTCACATTTTGCTCCATCTTGCTCTCTTTCTCACTTTCTTTTAGTCTCTCTCTTCATCAGATTACTGTCGACCCAAGAGGTATCATTGAAAGGCTATGACACGTTTTCTTTTCATTGCATCTTTTCATTGACGAAATGTAAAGACCAATAGCTGCTAGTCATTAAGTAAACACTCAAACCAGGAGGAGGGAATTCACTAACTGATTGTTCTGAGTCATCTCACCTTCTCTAAATCCAGGAGAGCCTGTGTACACTCTTCAGCCCCGACCCAAGACAATGAGTGGTATGCATATACTGTTGACATAACTCTCACACCACATTGGCCATTGTCAAGTCTTGAATGATACCTGTTCAATGTATTATACTTGAGCGGAATATTTTAAAGACCTTTTATCATGCTGTTTAAGCTTATATAGCATGAAAATCATCTGACAAACTAGTAAAACAGCAAACAAAATTATAACACAGCAGATTCAACCCAAAAGAGCTAAAACCAAAACTAAACAGTGCTTCTTTTTATACTCTGAAATAAACAAATTAAATAACTTGCTGTGAATGTTAACTCTGAAGAGACAGAATTATAGTTATATACAGTCCCCTCCAAAAGTATTGGAACAATGAGGCTGATACGTTTATTTTTACTGTAGGCTGGTAACATTTGGGTTTGACACCAAAAGATGAATATGACACAAAAATTCAACATTTCAGCTATTATTTCCAGGTATTTACATCTGGATCTGATACACAACGTAGAAGATAAATTTTTTTGTAAAGAAGCACCACATTTTTAGGTGTTCAAAAGTATTGGAACAGATAAATTAAAGCAAATAAGACTTTAATATTTTGTTGCAAATCCTTTGCTTGCAATAACTGCATCAAGTCTGTGACCCATTGACATCACCAAACTTTTGCATTTTTCTTTTGTGATGCTTTTCCAGGCTTTCACTGCAGCCTCTTTCAGCTGTTGCTTGTTTTGGGGGGTTGTTCCCTTCAGTTTCCTCTTTAGCAGGTGAAATGCATTTTCTATAGGATTCAAGTCTGGAGATTGACTTGGCCAGTCTAAAACCTTCCACTTCTTGCCCCTGATGAACTCCTTTGTTGTTTTTGCAGTGTGTTTGGGGTCGTTATCTTGCTGCATGATGAAGGATCTCCCAATCAGTTTGGTTGCATTTTTCTTTAAATTGGCAGACAAAATGTTTCTGTAGACTTCTGAGTTCATTTTGCTGCTGCCATCAGGTGTTACCTCATCAATGAAGATTAATGAGCCCGTCCCAGAAGAAGCCATGCAAGCCCAAGCCATGACATTGCCTCCACCATGTTTTACAGATGAGCTTGTATGTTTGGGATCATGGGCAGATCCTTTCTTTCTCCAAACTTTAGCCTTTCCATCACTTTGGTAAAGGTTAATCTTTGTCTCATCAGTCCATAAAACTTTGTCCCAGAATGTTTGAGGCTCGTCTCTGTACTTTTTGGCAAAATCCAGCCTGGCCTTCCTATTCTTCTTGCTGATGAGTGGCTTGCATCTTCTGGTGTAGCCTCTATACTTTTGTTCATGAAGTCTTCTGCGAACAGTAGATACTGATACCTTTACCCCTGCCCTCTGGAGGTTGTTGGTGATGTCAGTAACAGTTGTTTTAGGGTCTTTCTTTGCAGCTCTCACAATGTTTCTATCATCAACTGCTGTTGTTCTTCTTGGTCTACCTGTTCGACGTCTGTTACTTAGTACACCAGTGGTTTCTTTCTTCTTCAAGACATTCCAAATGGTTGTACTGGCTATGGCCAATGTTTGTCCAATGGCTCTGATTGACTTTCCATCTTCTCTCAGCTTCACAATTGCCTCTTTCTCCCCCATAGACAGCTCTCTGGTTTTCATGTTTGTTACACCTCTTGCTATAAATGCAGTCTCCTCTGGCAAAACCCAAATGTGAAACTGAGCACTACAGACATCAAGTGCTATTTATTGTTTGAATAATTAGTGTAATAGGAAACACCTGGGCAACAAAACACACCTGTCAGTCACATGTTCCAATACTTCTGATCACCCAGAAACGTAGTGTTCCTTTACAAATAATGTTATCTTCTAAGTTGTGTATCAGAACCAGATGTAAATACCTGGAAATCAAAGCTGAAATGTTGAATTTTTGTCTCATATTCGTCTTTCGGTGTCATACTCAAATGTTTCCAGTCTACAGAAAAAATAAAGGAATTTGCTTCACTGTTCCAATACTTTTGGAGGGGACTGTAT
>OMKZ01014858.1:0-39474 GCA_900302535.1 Neoniphon sammara | reverse complement strand
CCCCCTTGATATGACACTCTCCACTTCCCGCAAGCCAGAAACAGCCAAAGGATTGTCTTCCTGGCACGGTGGCAGGTAAAAGTGGGCAGGCCGGCTCTTTGTAAACTTCCTTTATTGTGAGTTGCCAAGGAGACAAGGGAGAAGGTTATTACCCTGACCAAAGCTCACTCTCAGGTCTCGCTCTCTTTGTCTCTGAATTCAGGTCAATCCAAGTAAGCTTTATTGGCATGAATTGAGGAGAAAAATTACAAAACATTCATGTACGTCACAGACAATACATTGCATTTGCCTTTGAAGTACATTATAGAGACATTTTTTTAAAAGTTAAAAAATACTCTGTCCCAGCCCTCCACACCCCTCTCCTCACACTCAAACACCATGCACTCATTCACTCTGTGTGTTTTCAGTAAACACTACTGAACTTTTTTTGTAACAAAGGATTTATTATTGCCAAGTAAAATGGTGACTAAATTCTAGGAAGTGCAATTACGCAACAAAGGATGAACAATTTCCATTTAAAACTAACTAGGCCAAACAAATGTAAAACAGCCTTTCCCTAAAAACAGTAATGACATACATATTGTCTAAAAAATTACAGTATGTCTCAAATATACAAACATTTGTGGCAGCATAATTGCAGCATAACTCTCGACAACTTAACTTGCTGGTGGCCATGTCCTTTCTTCCTTAAAAATTGGAGCAATTCGTTTTTTATTTGTGAGCTGACAAAAAAAGCACAAAATATACAGCAATATTGCATATAGGAAGCATGTTACAAATATGACAAAATTTATATCAGTATAAATAGACACATCTCAGTGTTAAAATTATTTGTTGTCGTGAATTAAATGTAGCAGGCTGTAGCACCAAACCATTGTGGGTTGTCATTTATGTGTTCATAGAAAAAAGCATTTTTTCCTTTAAAAAAACAAAACAAAACAAAAAAACAACAGGCTATTGACATGGCCATGTTACAATTTAGTGACTTTCTCAACATCTTTATCCATCGTGCCAGAGCCCAAGTCTCTGTATTGAGAGTCGTCTGCTCCCATGTGAAGATCTGGGGCAGCCTTTTCTTTCCCCTCTGGTGCCTGCAGTGAATTGAGAACATTAAATAACATGTCAGTAACTTAAAAACAAAAACACCCTGTAGTTCTTTGGGTAAAATATTTTCTTTTTTGCCAGTTATTTGACAAAAGGAACAATCTGTACCTGTGAGTCATGGCAAAATTTGAAACAGATGAGGTCGCTCTTCCTCACAAACAGATTAGGGTTCAGTTTCTCCTGCTTGCATCCCCCTAAAAAGAAGAAGCAATAACATACTCATCTTTGCTTGTTTCCACGGCATCATTTTGAACTTTTAGACTAAGCCAGCTTTGACCTTTCTCTGCAACAGAAGTGGAAGGTAAAGAAGGATGGTTCACCTGTGATTGTGCTGACCAATAGGCCAACCACTATTGTGCTCAGTGTGCCCAAGGGACAGAAGTAAAGGTATGACAGCGAGTACCAGGAGTCTGCCAGCGGTGGTCTGTTGCTGAGAGACCAGAGAAATAATTTCAGTTCTCATTCTTGTGACCCCAACATTACCAGATCCAGGATTCCACACTTGTCCTGTTGGACCAGTGTGGCACTCGGCAGAAGATCTCTCTTTTTCATCTGTGATACATACAAGTACGTCTATTTTCAGTGTGAAATATTTTTGGATTGTCCCTTTAAAAAACAAACTTTCCCAGGGTTAAATATCTCTCTCCGTTCCTGTTAACTGTAAATGAGTCAGGGACTACAAATTTTATCCTCTTAAATTCACCTTAAGTGTTTATATAAAGTTTTTGATTGTCTTTATATTGTTCTGTCACAATGTCTTTTACTGTGACTCATGTCTGTTTTTGCTGTATATCTGCTGAGTCATACCTGTAGACCATGACATGTAGTCATTTCCACTTGTTTACCTGTAATCCAATACCTGTAATCCAATGTGTGTTTTCGCTTCTTTACTCTGAGAAATGCTGAGAAACCTCTAAGGAAGTTTTTAACTTTCCATAATGAACAGTCAAATAAAACAAAGGCTTTATAACCAGTTTCTTTTCCCCTCGAGTCTTGGTAACTTCCAAGTTTTACTCTCCAGATTTATTTAATGTTCACCAAATTTTAAATCAAGTTAACAAGTACAAAGCACTGATTTTTGTGTTACTTTGGTACCACATATGCCAGTGACTGTTCCTGCTGTGAGTGTGATGTGACTCACTCTGGCTGAGAGGTGAGTGTCACCGGACTGGTCCAGGGAGCCAGTGTTGTGTAGTTCTGGCTTATTGTGTTGTTGCAGCCTGCAGTGCTGAGTGGGAGTGGCTGTGTCTTTTCAGCTGTGGGTGGGTAAATCTGGGCTCCAATGCCCACCCACAGAGTCAACAAAAGACCAATAACCAGTCCCACAAATCCTCCCTACAAAGCAAATATGAAAACACTTGAAACCGTACACCATCATATTAGACTGCATTACTGTGATTCTTATGCATTTCACTCGTTCATATGGATTTCTGTTTGCAGCCAGAATTTAGGCTGTACTAGTGAATGTGCTTTTGGTAGCAAATACTCACTATTGAGTTTGATGTGCGGAAAAACATGCCTAGTAGGTAGAGACCCAGAAGTGGCCCACTGATCATTCCAAATATGGACAGAGCTGCCTGCATGTAGAAAACAAGTCAGGAGGAACAATTCCCAATATTGGACAGTAGGTGGTGCTGAGGAGCAATAAATGGCTGTAGTTTATGCTGCATGGTGCAAGGCAGCCGTACCTGCAGGATGCTTCCCATCGCAGAAGCAACTCCAGCCATCCCAATACACAGGAACCCAAAGAGCACACCTTGGATTTGTGTGAAGATGACATTAGTTGATTATCACAAGATTAACAGCCTTCAAATATATAAAAATACAAAACTGAAATCCACAATTGAACTGGTACACTTGTAGCTGAGTAGAATTCTGTGCATACAGAACATAATTTTCAAACATTTTTGTTTCTACAAAGTTAGTTATTTATTTACTTATTTATTAACAGGATAAGTCATGATATGTGCAAATTCAGCCCATCATATAAAAATGCCTTTTTTCTTTTTTACGAAGAAATTGGAACTTAGTGGTTTTCATTTAGTCTGTAAACACAGACATAGTCATTACATATTTCACAGGGATTGGTGTATTTCAAAATGAATGACAATCAAAATAATCTTCTTTGTGTCTCTTCCTCAAATCAACAGGTATCATGACCTTGAATATCACAAAGATAAATTCTGTCTCCTTCAGCCCTCAAAATTTCTATCATGGTTAAAATGAATTTATAGCATTGGACCTTGTGCAATAGCCTGCACGTGTCATGTTTTATACTGGTCTCGCTTAAGTATAAGTCATTCGACCAGGAAGCATTGTTTTTCATGACTAACACTAAGTTGTGAAACAATCTGTAAAAGTGTTCCACAAATACACTTATTTTATGTTCATTACTTGCTTCCTGGCCTACATTCTGTTTATTGCAATGTAGCTGTAAAATTTTTTATTTTTATTATTATTTTTTGTTCTGCTCAACCATCGGACGGTGTCAAGAATAGCATGACAAGATAGTGCTGTATCTTGTAGGGCCCAAGGAGTTACTGTTGGACTCATAAAAATATAAAACTATATTATGAAGTGTTTTTATTAGATTTTCCTGTCCTATTTCTGCAAAGTTACGATTTGATTGTCATGGAATTCCACACATAAAAAGGTGATTTCAAGGGGAATACAATGTATGAGTTTAACAAGAAAAATGCAGAGAAGACAGTTAAGAACAAAAAAAAGTAATTCGACCAGGAAGCATCTTTTTTCATGACTAACACTAAGTTGTGAAACAATCTGTAAAAATGTTCCACAAATACAGATATTTTATGTTCATTACTTGTTTCCTGACCTACATTCTGTTTATTGCAATGTAGCTGTAAAGTTTATTTTTATTATTATTTTTTGTTCTGCTCAACCATTGGACGGTGTCAAGAATAGCATGACAAGATAGTGCTGTATCTTGTAAGGGCCAAAGAGTTACTGTTAGACTCATATTTGACTTTTGTATTCATTGTAAGTCACTACTGACTAGTTGTGCTTTTCAATCAGTTATCAACTTACTCAGGCCCATGTTCAGCCAGGAAACCTGTCTCTCTGACAGGTTTTTCCACAGTGGAAGCACAAAGTCCTCCATAGTGACAGCAACAAGGGCATTAATGCTGGAGGACACAGTGCTGAAAAAGATGCAATGGTATTCTTTGAGCCACTGAACAGAGAGGTTGGTGCATATAAATTATAGATTAGATTAGTTGGATGTAGCACATAGAAGATAGTAGTCAAAGGGAATAACGTACAATACATTTTTTGGATTAGTCAGTGGAACAATGATTGGGTTTTTTTCAGGAAGGAATCAGAGTGCTTTACTTCTCTTTGTCCCTTATTTATTCGGGCACTTTGGCTGAACACTTGCACATAATGAAGCATGCTTACTTTGATGTGAAAGAATGAATTTTTGTGTGTTTGTTTCTCAGGCCTCACCTAAGGGTCCCACTATATGCAGCAGCCACAAATAAGCCAGGAACTCCAGGATAAGCTGCCAGAATGTCCATCACAAGGTAGGGAAGCAACTGATTTACAAACATAAACACAGTTTTTACTGTCACACATAATATCTGGTTACAGAGTGGTGTTTATGAAGTACATCAGATTATGCCTAAAGAGATTGCTGTATCACAGTTACCTGATCAGAGGTGCTTATGTCACCATTAGTGAATGGATCGCAGTTCTTGTAAATGGAAAACATGGTGAGGCCAGAGAACACAGCCAGACTCACAGTTACCCATAAGCCAATCATGTTCACATACAGTGACCTGAGAGATCAAAGACACAGCCATGAAAGACTTGTCTTGCTCACAAACCAGTCATAATTCTTTTATATGGCAGGCAGAAATACTCACATCTTGGCATGTGTTAAGGTTTTGCAGGAGATGTAGCGCTGCACCTGGGACTGGTTAATGGAATAGATGGACGCCCACATGATGCTGCCACCCACTACAATGGTCCAGAAAGTATGGCGCCTCAGAGGGTCTGGGTCAAAACTGGGATAAAAGATTGACAATTTTGGAGAGAGTATTGAAGATATAACATTGGCAATCTCTAGATATTAGGGATCACTGTCTTACCAGTGCTATAAATGAGTCAACAGGTGTATTATAGGTTAATGATTGGAGTCAAATAGTATTTTAAGCACTGTTTTTGCTTTGTTTTTGCTTATTTGGGTGTTAGATCCTTTCCTGCCAAGTGCAACACACAGCAATGGAATGATTAGACAGTTACAGGGAAGATGGATTAACTGATGTCAGACTTCATGTTTTTCTTTGACTGACACCTTAGCCAACTTTATCTGAATTGTCCTGATAAGGGAAACTGCACCCATCTGGTACTCCAACCAGGTTAAAACAAACTCTGCAGACAAATACCGTTTGACCTAAGTGTGTTTGTGTGCTTACTTGAAAACCTCTAGTCGGCCTCCATTACCAGCATCTTCCCAGATCTTTCCCAGGCCTCCCTGCAGCACTGCTCCCCTAGCAATGACTGCCAGAAATCCCACCAGCATGATCACCATCTGTAGCACGTCTGTCCAGATCACCGCTTTCAGACCACCCTGAAACAGAGTCAAAGTCACAGTCAGCTTAACCATTGTCAAGTGCAGCAGCACTTTAAAGCTATTGCAGTTACAGGATGTTATATCTTGCACAATTAAACAAAATCAAGAAAACTAATAAACATACTTTCACATGCAGACGCAAAAAACAACCTAGGTGGATGTTGCCAAAGTGTAATCATGCAAAACACATTATTGTTATAGTTAAAGTTTTAGATAAAATACTAAGAATAATAGACCTTTTTCACTGCAGCCATTTAAGGTTCTGTTCTATTAAAGTACAGAACCTTAATTAATTTCATCAGTAACACCTGTGTTTACCCACTACATGTAAAGTGGCTGCTGTGAAAAAAGTCTATTCAAAGATATATTACATTTTAGATATATAGATATATTTTAGATATTTTAGATATAAATTATAGATATATTAAATATTTAAGCACACTTTTGTTTTTGTACACTATTTAGTACATAGATCATTCATTCAGTCACATTTTGCAATAGATACTACCAACCAAAGTGCAGTAGAGGATGCACACCACTCCTGTAGCCACCAACACTCCCCACAGATCGAGCTGAGTGACTGAGTAACAAGGAAAAAGCACCATTATAACTCATTCATACACAAAAATGTACACAAAAAATATGGACATTAAAGGACAATAGTGTATCAGCAGATTGCAAACATCTCAGGTAAGCTAAAACACCTTGATCCTTACTTATGTATTCTAACTATGTGAAGGTCAATATGCATGGGAAGCTTTGTGGGCTAGAAGAGATACGTTGTACAATTTGCAGCAAGGATGGGCAATTGCAAATGCGAGAGTCACAGGTGACTGTAGGAAACTAGCATATCACAAACAATACTGCTTTTTATAGTTGTTTCCAAAACCCACCCTGCCTCAGGACTTACTTTGATTCAGTGCAAGAGCTGGGGCATAGATGACCATACCAGTATACAGGGCCTGAGAAAGACACTGCCATTAGTTGATTGGATGTCAACAAACATGTGATTCACATTAATGGTTTGTGGGAATTGGTTTCAAGATTAAAATTTACATAAAGTCAAAAAGGAAAAAGACAGGTGCTCTTTAATACTGCAAATTATCTGTATTAAGCTTCAGTGTTTGTCCCACTCTACATCTATTTGCCGTTTTGTTTTTTATTATCTGAACACAGACACCATTTGAACCTTCTCTTTTCGATGAAATGACATTTTAGTTACCGTTTGTATGATATACATGGTTGTTCCAATTAACCGAATGATCCTGTTGAAGCGCATCTCCAGGTACTAGAAAGGAAAGGGAAACCGAGACAGTCAAACCAAATTTGAACTAACTGGGTTCACACATAACAGATTAATTTTTGTATCAATATTGACAAAAGGTGTTTCTTTTTTCCCATCTTCTCAATTCCAGCTCATCTCTTGCAGGAAGTGTTTTTACAACACTTGGATACTGTGTAACTCTTTATGGTCTTAAAGCCTTGATAAATTAAACCACTAAAGTACAAGACGCTTCACAATATGAATCATTGCTTAAATAAACATTGCATTTCTATAACTTCCGAATAAAGCATGGCTGTTTTCTGACCTTTCAGCTGTAAATTCATTCATTCCCTCTCACTTACCTCCTAGCCTCTGTAATATAGGACAATTACAATTTACAGTCTATTATGTCTTCTCACCTCGTAGGTGCTGGTGATCCCCAGCCGGTAGAAGAGGGGGACAAAGAGCTCAGCGGTGACAGTGGACATGATGGAATAGGAGAAGGCAAAAAGCCAGAAGGCAGCTCCAAACCGGTAGGCTTCAGCCGGTGTGCCAATCACTGTGATGCCAGACATGAAGCTGGCAGTGAGCGACATGGCAACCGGCACAGCGGTCATTTGACGTCCACCCAGTAAGAACTCACTGCTGCTAGTCTCCTTACGGTCACGGATGGCCTGGAAGAGGCCAATGCCGGCAGCCCCCAAAATTGTTCCAGCAAACACCACATAGTCCCACACAGAGAAGGAGGCCACTGGACCACCTGTACCCACCATAGTCAATCCAGCAGAAAGATCCTCCTTGCACTAGCACTTATCTTGCAACTGCAGTATAAGACAACTTCAATTGAACAGGTTTACTGTATTATGCAATCCTGCTAATGATTAATCGTCTCTCTTCCAAATTATCTTAATAATCTACTCACAATTCAGCATACAGACAACTCATATAATGCTTTTGCAACAAAAAGCTGCAACTTCAATCAAATATTCATTGCAAAAACAAAAACAAAACAGCAAAGAAAAATGCGTTCCAGTTTTCAGATTTGTTTCAGTTAACTGCACAAAAATGGCAAGGCTCAAACTCTTTCACTGAAACTGAGAAAAGTTTAGAAAATAATAAACTTTCTTTGTTGTTTCCACATTTACCAGTCTATCAGCAGAGTCCCTTCCCTACTCTCAGGAAACAATCACCTCAACTGCTCATTTCACAGGAGTCTGGTACATCCTGACAGTGTCGGCAGACTTTTAAGATTAGTTTATATAGTTAATAATCTATCAAGGACATACAATTCTGAGGTCAGTCACGCTTTTCCTTGATAGTAAAAGGTGATGATCCTATAGTCCGTGCTTGAAGTTATATTGGTGCTCCTCTGATAGTAAATAAGAGACGTTGTACAGCCGAGCTGTTCATTCTTGAGTGCTACTTATACAGTCCCAGACAAGTTTACTCAGCAGTCAGTGATGTTAGAGGTTTCAGAGGGCAAGACAAGTCGAATCTTTTAGATAAGCACAGAGGTGTTTGTTGTGTCGCTACTCACACTGTCACATCCTTTTTACATGGGTCAATAAATGACATGTGGCTCTCATTTCTTTATTTAGCACTTTCATATCTTAAGTAATGATTCAAGGCATGCATAAAAAGCAAGTTATTTCAAAACCAGAAATTGATTACAGAGTGACACCTTCTGTACTCCCACAAAATGACTGCAGGAAAGAAAGTAAGAATCTCTCTGGATTATAACTATTGGAAGACTATAATAAAATGTGTATTTGCTTACATGATAGGATGCTTAACATTTTGAAGAGAACGTGGATATATAATATTTTGGAATATACTTTCAACTGTAACAGGTATTGTTAATGTGCTCTGTCTTTATCTGAAATCTCAATACTGTCACAATGTGAATAAGAGTTCCTCAGCTCTTATTCGCCTCTTTTTCACAATGGAGTCTCACTTCATTGTGATACGCTGATAATTATTCCTATAGATTTGCTGACTGTATTGTTAGATACTGATAACACAATCTAGTTACTTAACCACGCACACCATAAAATATAACAATTATTAGACAGGGTTTTGAATAGAGTGCAGAATTGCTTTTGCTGCTTTTCTTCTTTTGTGTATGACAGGGCCTCAAACAGTTGTGTGTATCTTCTGCATCCTGTATAAAAACAGTACAGGTACACCTTGACATATTACTTGTGTGTCTATATATAGCATCCCAAGTAAGTAGTAAATAAAGGTAGAATAAAAAACAAGTCACGTTCTTCAGAATTATGACTCAATGTGGCACATAGCTGAGGATCATCCTCAGCAATCATTAAACAAAAACACAGATAAGGAAATCCATTCAGTCTTAAAAATGTCAGTGCTGGAAAATTTTTATCTGCTGAACCCAAGTCAGGATACAGACTTGTTACAAAGGAATCTGGATTTGGATTGGACTGTTAAACTTCAAACAACAATTCAGCTGTTAAGCCCATAATTTTTTGAAATGTCCATGGATACTCATATCAAGGCAACAGATCAAAATGTGCTGCGAGTTTTTATTTGGGCTTTGGTAAACTGACTCTGAATGTTTTGTGTGCATGTTCTGTCTGTGGCACTCGGTTTGAACTGTGACCATTTGTGTCCTGACTAATGCACATTTGCACATTGTTGTTTGTCACTGTGGACTCTCACAGTGCATGCTTGGTCACAGCCTGCATAATTTGCACATACAGTACTATGGGCACAAATTTTATCATTGTCGCCATTGAGAGTAAGATTACTTTTTGAAACTGAAGCAAAACAAGTAAATACACAGTATGAGCACCCTCTCAAAAATTATTAGTTCTTTGAAAAAGAAATGAAGACTTTGCACGTGTGACACCTAGCGGCTGTTGTCTATCTTACAGAATTACAGACAGGTGACAAATTAAAGAAAAAACCAACATAAAGTGCCTTAGTAAGGTGTTGGGCCACCATGAGCCCCTCAGTCTCTGAACTCTACTGGAGGGATGAACACCATTTATTCAAGTTATTCTGAGTAACCTTCCACATGGCACAAGGGCTCACTTAATGGTTAAATCATATGGCCTTCAGCTGAACACCTATGGGAGATTTTGTACGGACATGTTAGACAGAGCTCTCTCCCTCACCAAATGAGGGAATATCTTTTGGAAGAATGGTGTTCATCCCTTCACTAGAGTTCAGAGGCTTGGAAAATCTATGCCAAGGTGAATTAAAGCTTTTCTGGTGGTTTGTGGTGGCCTAACACCTTACTTTATGCTGGTTCTTCCTTTAATTTGTCACCCATCTGTAGATGCATAGGGAACTGCACAGAGGTTTCATGTGGCTCAGAATCCATTGCGTCAGAGCCATTTGATTGTTCCTGAAGAAGATCATTAATTCATGTCATTCAGATAATGGACTAAAAATTCAGTACCTCTTCCTCATCAATGACAAGAGATAACAAGTAGCTGGGAAAAAGGTGGATTATAATGTTCACATAAATACTGATCATCGGCGATCTTCAGGCTCACAGCATCATAAGGCCAGCGGGTGTGCAGATCTCTCAAACCGGTGACCTTTATATACAGAGGTTAGCAGCAGGGATGCAGAATTTACTTCAAGAAACCATACCATACAGTTGATCGTATCTGTGATCTGGTTGCCAATGTGTTTCTTTATCTTTCTTTCCTGTGCAGGTCTCAAATTGATTGGAAAAAAAGACCAAAAGCATTGCTTAACATGGACTCTTCAGTGTTTATGTGCAGCCTGTTTTTCCTGCTGTTCAGCCCAGTTGTTCCCATGTGTATTCCCACTGACTACACTCTGTATGTGGAAAAGCCAGAGTGTGACTTCTGCGTGGCAATCAACACCACTATTTGCATGGGATTCTGCTATTCAAGGGTATGTACATACTTTAAAATGAAAAACTGACCATCTGTCATTAATCTCTACAACTGGAGAAAAAAAGCATAATCTTAATTTTCTGGTGAACTGTAGAAAATGAAAAGCTTCTAAAGTTAAAAATAAATGTAGCACATGCATATGTATGGCATTACACTGTTTTTTTTGTTTGTTTGTTTGTTTGTTTTGTTTTGTTTTTTTCCGGTGCATTCAAGTACTTGTCAGGCATGACAAAGTCCATGAAGATCAAAAGCAACAGACCTTTATTTAATGTACAAAATTTCACAGTGATATTTTACATAACACTACAAAGCCATATACTAATGAAACTTCATTCCAGGCATTGAGTAAAATATATCAGTTGTCCCATTTTATAATAAAAATGAGGACCCTAAACAAAGCTTTCATTAGCT
This sequence comes from Neoniphon sammara, assembly GCA_900302535.1. Lineage (NCBI taxonomy): Eukaryota > Metazoa > Chordata > Actinopteri > Holocentriformes > Holocentridae > Neoniphon > Neoniphon sammara. Next base: position 28,205 of record OMKZ01014858.1, on the reverse strand, counting down.
CAAGGGATTTACATGTATTATGAGATCATTCATCTACTGATCCTGCATGTGTGTGTGTTGGTTACCAGGACAGCAACATGAGGGACATAGTAGGTCCACGTTTCCTTATCCAGAGAGGTTGCACCTACGACAAGGTGGAGTACCGCACGGCCATACTGCCCGGCTGTCCTGCTGACGCCAACCCTCTCTTCACCTACCCCGTGGCTCTCAGCTGCCACTGTGGCACCTGCAAAACGGACAGCGATGAGTGTGCCCACAGGGCCAGTGGGGATGGAGCACAGTGTACCAAGCCACTCAGACATATCTACCCATACCTGGGCCAGAGCAACTACATGATTCCCTTTTGATTCCTGCGGTATTGTTGTGTATTACAGCTTGTCTTTTTTTTTTTTTTTTTGAAATTACAGTGCTGAAATATGATGTGTGTTTTAAGTTAAGACAAATGTCATCTTTTACCTTGTGATGGATAAAGTGACATCAGCACTGTCTGTCCTGTTACTCGTTGTACCATTCTGCTGTATTGTGCCTTTGTTACTTTATGGGTCTGTGTTGTAGCTCTGTTTACAATGGGGGTTGATCCTGGTACTTTTGTCAGCCTCATTACTTTATTTAGCATTTTGTTTGCCCCTTATGTGTGACACCCAGGGTTACCAGTAACCTGAATGCAATTCAATTAAAGCTGAAGTCTGTAAATAGCTTTGTGACTAAGCTGTGCTTGACTTAATCACATTGTGTGCTGGACTGTTCTGTAGTGTACTGCCACACCACAACACATCACAAGCTTTCTGACTACTATGTAATGGATAAAAGTCCGTGACTCCGAGTTCCTGACTTATGTCACGCTGATATATTTGTCCCTAGGAGTCATTCCGGAAGTCACATGATAGTCAATGGTAGCCTACATCACCTCTGACTAACATGAACGCTGTAAAACTTTAAAGAGTGGCCACAATACACATGAAGAAGAGTTCATTGTCTGAGAGCTCTTAGCTAGCTTTTGCCTTATCCCAAGGTAGAGCTTGTGTGTGTCATGTGTAGTCTGAGATTCACAAAGGGAATTTGGGAAGACAGCTGGAGTTTATTTATAACCCCAAAGCTTAGAGTGGGTAATGTTAGAGAACATAATGATAAGCCCACCATGTGGAGCTCTGTTATATCCCTCTCCAATTCTGAATTAGGCATCAAGGAGTTTCCAGAGCTTTATTTTTATACGTCAGTATGACTGACCACGTCTGTCTGTGTCCATGCAGCATTGCTTGGTGACAACATTGTAAAAACTGGGTGATGTAGACTAGAGACAATAAAGATAAACTATCCAGGTGATCAAATATACATCCTAACAAAATGTCTTATGTTTTATGTTATGTTAGATGAAAGTGGGTTTGTCTGATTATATAGATGTTCAGTTATGTTTGCCTTTCCTTCAACTCCTACTCTTCTGACACAAAACCAGGCTAGAATAGAACAGGATTAATGGAAAGCTCGTGACTTGAAACCCAACAAATCATTAGATTCAGGATATGCTGTGTCATTGTGCTGTTCACTGTATTTTAAGTTGCCTTAACTTACCTTAAAATATTTAATTGAGGTCTTTATTCAACTGTCCTGGTTTGACTTCTAAAACAATCAGACAGCATAGTAGCTTTATTTCCCAGCTGGAATTCCTTGTGTAACGGTGTTTTGAAAACCACAGACATAATGCTCTGATGGATACAGCAATGGATGAAATGGAATCTGCTTGCCTCAGCACTCCAAGAGAAACAACTATGCGGTGCGCATACCTATCACTATTCCATTCAGACAAACCAGTACAGTTTTGTTGTGTTATTCAGTCAGAAAAAAATGTGAGGAAGCCAACTTTTCAGACAGTGATGGCTAGACTGCATAACAGTGGCCCACTACTGTTGTCACAGCTTTAACATTACATTTGTACTTGAATTTTGTTTGTTTTAGTTCACTACAATTGCCTGGATTTTGCGCGCACGAGAAAACTGGACAACATTGTTGGATAACATTTATTGTAACACATTGTTCCAATTTTACTTATACTTAAAAATAGCTATAAAGAAAGACTATGGCCAAGACTACCGTCAAGTTGATGTCACAGGGCCAATCTTTGGGGTCTCTCACTGAAGACAGTTTTTCAGTTGGAAATCTAGCAGATCAGAGATTGAGCTTTGCAGGCAACAGTTCAACTTCAGCCAATCAAGAAAACTGGTCAAGTGACCTGCCTCCTCTACTTTAAGATATATATTCTTCAGTATATAAGGGCCACAGAGAATTTAAACATCAAACAACTAGGAATAGTCATATATTTATACATTTAAGCTGTTGGCTGCTAGTGAAAAGGTTATAAAAGAGGTTGTTCTTTATTGTTAATAAAACTACATGAGCCTATAAAACACTTTAAGAAAGTGTAGTGGATACATTTGGGAAAATAAATAATAAAATAATTATTGAATCATTACGTTTTCAGTAGAAAGACAGAAACCAAAAAAATGACAGTGATGGCAGCAGTCTCTGCCAGTTCATCTATTTCCAGCTGTCAGATTTGTCAGTTAGTTTGCCCATTTCCCTCTTTGCCCATTGCCTAGTTGCTCATATTCATTAGCCATAGCTGGCAAATTTTGCCCTAAATTTGCCCCCCAAAATTGCCTGTGTATCATCAACTTAAGTGAATAGAATCAAATCGAATCATAACTTATCTCCAGTTCAGAATTTTTATGTTCAGTTTCAGCCAGACATGATATTATCTTTTTTTCACTAAGGAGAAAATAGGTGCATGATGTTGTAGGTATTGTGTGCTGTATGCAACACTCATCAGTGCACATTGTTCCACCTTTATTCATACTTCACAAGTAACAGATAATCCACACCCTGCCCTCAAATGGCATGCTAGAATGTCACAATGATGGTTGTTTGTCAAAGCTTAAAGTACCTCCAAGATCGGTTTCACTGGCAACAGGCCAACAAGAGCTTATGCGTCAATACATGAGCTTTAGCATGCACCTGGTAATTTTCCACAGTGAGCAGATGGATATCATGCAGCACATCTACAAATACTATCCCGCACCATTTAATAGAGTTTTCCAAACAGAGTGTCTGGTCTGGCCCAGGAGTATGTCTTTGTGGAATTCACAGCAGTTTTTGTTCTTGGTTTGGCCATTGGTCTTGCCTCATCAGTTGCTGATTTGTCATTAATGTTTTCCTTGTTTGATTTAACCTTTTCAAAAGAAAACATGTCACTAACCAGTAAGCTGCCATACTATTTAGTCACCTTTTGACTTACCCTATGTTGGAAAACCCCGAGTCTACCTGTTAAGGCAAGTTATCGGTGATTTAAGTACAAAGAAGAGCCAAAATTAATCTAAGAGGAACATGATGAAATAGAACAAAACAGAACAGAATAGAATCTTCAATTACATTATTTTGTGTGTGTAATTATAGTTTTACTTGAGTTAGACATGAAATTATGTTTCAGTAAAACATGTCACAAAAACCACCAGCTCTTCAACTCTCCTTCATCCTGTTGAGTGTATAGGATCTATCGATTGTATTAACTTTTCTCGTATATGGTGTCATGTAGCATGGTACAATTTAGTAATAGTGCCTAGGCAGAGTTTTATTTCCCTGGCTGAAGCTCTGTATGGCTTTCCTTGATTGGATAGTGATGCTTACCACAACCATTATTACCTGTTTCAGGTTTTCTAAGTACTCTGTGATTATGGAGATTAGCTGATTTTCCTGGTATGTTGTGAATATTCAAAAATGAATTAGAGGTATTTCAACTATTTTTTGAGATTTTTTATTTACATTTCACAGATACTATCCCTTCTCAAGGAGTGTCCTCTCTTACGACAAATTCCAAAAAGTGCTTATGTGTGTATGGTTTGTATGGCCTCTTACGGGGCAAAATGCCTTTAAATTTGTGAATTAGTGTTAAGATCATGTGAAGAGTGTGGATTGGCCTTTTATCAGTAGTATTTACAGTATACAGTTTTAATCCCAAACATATGACTGATTTTAATACCTGTTTTCAAAAGAGAAACTGTATAAGGATTGCGTATGTAACACTCATCGGTGCACATTCTTTCAAATGTAGTCATGGTTCACCAGTAAGATCATATCGGAAACGTTTCTGATCATATCCTGTCCTCAAATGGCATGCTTTTTAGATTCGTTGCTGCCTATGTGTGGTATTTAAAATCAAGATCTCCACGGACTTTTTCCAGCCCTAAAAGACCATACCATACCATATCTTTAGTATTCACGCTGCTAATTCCCCCTGATAAACAGAAAGTAGCTTGGTATCATAAAGCTTGCACTGCCTAATATCTGGCTATATCTTGGGGACCTTAAAAAATGTTTCGAAGTGTCTGAGAGAGTTTGCCCAATTTAAGTGTCGACTGAGAACATGTTCTCTGATAAGTAAGTCTGTTTTGGGTCATTCTTTAAGTATGTTAAAGGTTATAGTCTTTGCATTTTTTTAATACTCCAGACAGGGGAAGAACGGTTCTACTAGACTCTACTAGAGAGAACTCTGACTGATCTTAAATCCGTTCCGGTTATGCCCACTTTTGGACCTCTACAACTAAAGGAAGTACAAAATGAGCCAATCAGCTACCACTATTCAAATATACACCATACAGATTGGTTGTGTAGAACTAAGGCGTTTCGGTTTAGTCCCGCCCCCTAGATAAAATTGAATGGAATTTTCCAGCCACCGTATGAATCTAATTTAGTCGTCCTCCGGAGAAGACGTAAGTGGCTATCAACAGCACGAAATTAACTTAATTAACTGCAAGAGAAATAACATTTAGGTAAGTAGCAGATTGATAAACAACAATTAAACAATTTAACGTATGTCTGAAGTCATTTTTCTGTATAATGTTAACTACTCAATCCCACTATTGCTCAGAATGGCCATCCGGTTAGCGTTTCCTTGTTAACTAAACCAACCGTTATCGCTGATCATGTCTCTATCTGAAAGGAAGTGTTTCTTTGTTAAATGGACTCCTATAAGTAGTTTGCCTTTTGTCTTTTATTACACAATTACCCGGTGAATGCACTGCAATGGTGAACGCATATGAGTTCCTGATCTGAACACATACGGGAGAAATGATCAAATTTTATGGGGGATGGTCAAATGCAGAGACGCAAAGTTAGCTAGCTAGCTAACATTACGCGTAGCTTCCCCAGTCGCTCTTTTCCATGGTTTCTCATTTTAACCGAAAAATTGCAGCTAGCTCGTAGGGAGTTGGAACTTGTCCGCCTCGCTGGATGTTACAGTGAATTCAACAAAATTTGGGTGACTCTTTACTACCGGCTTTAGACAGAGGATCATTCAGGCTCACAAATGGCGGACATGCCCTTATATGGTATTCCGGTATGTAGACCGGAACCACGCCCGAGTTTAGTACTCCAGTCACAACTTACCGTACTGCTACACCACTCTCCCGTGATCCTTTTACTGTGTCAGTGAGGTATATAGATAAGCCAAAGCTCCTGATGTGTCAGAGATAAGCTTATTGTGCAGTGAGCCTTGTTGTATGCGTTTACTCTGAGGTCTGTCTGGACATTAACATCACGAAGCCAACTGACATTTTTTCTTTTCTAGGACTCTATTCATTAACAGAGGAACACTTGGACCTACACATCGCTTCATTTTTACATCTCTTATTGTTGCCTTTACTTTTTTGGAAGTTAATAACATGGCTCAGCAGCAGATCAGGTAAGTCTACTTAATGTCTTCCTCAGTATAAGAATTGTTTATTGGTGGAGGATGTCTTTGCATAGCTGTTTCGGTTACACAATTGTCTTGTATCCATGTAATTTTCACGATTTAATTATTACCTTTGTTGAGAGTCTCTTGAAGTTGTGTTGATATACTTATCCCTGATTTTTATTCTCTCAATGTAGCCTCCCAGCCAAGCTGATTAATGGGGGTATTGCTGGGATTGTTGGAGTCACTTGTGTCTTTCCCATTGATTTGGCAAAGACCAGGCTACAGAATCAGAGACAAGGCCAGCAGGTCTACAAAAGCATGTAAGTTTTGTTAGTCACTGTTGTCATTACATCGCACAATTTTTTGGTACTTTCTAGGTACTGGTCTCAAAAACCCCATGATTCACATGTGCTGAATATAGAGTAAGTTAAATGCCTGACTTGTTAGACCATGACGATCAGTTCATTGTTGTCATTCCTCTCATGAGTGACCTAATCTTGCGAAATGATCAGTGAGGGTGGAAATTTACTATCCAGTTCATCCTCCCAGTGGCCATATTTAGCCTTAGTATGACCTTGCTTTTGCCACCAGTTACACAAGAACTGGGAGAAATTATTGGCTTTGAGTTTTTATTTTTGTAGAATTACACAAATGTGAAAATATGTTTCTTCTTAATCCACTATTTTTGAAGACAGTTCATACAAATATAATTTTCTTTTTGTTTCTACAGGATGGACTGCCTTGTCAAGACAGTTCGATCAGAGGGATACTTTGGAATGTACAGAGGTAAGTTTCATTCACATTTGAGTCCTCAGAAATAAGGCCAAGATAAGTAGCTGTAGAAATTTTCTTTCAAACACCAAAACTTTGCAGAGAGTAAAAGTGATTTTATATGGTTAAGCTGCACATTGATATGATTACATATGCATACATTTAATCATTGGCTGAGGCTTCATGTTGTGTGTATATATAATCCTGTCAGTGCATGAATTGCTTGAATTAGAAATACAATTAGTGTAAATCATGTTAGGCTGTAAAGTGCTGATCAAAGAGAAATAGCCAAAGCTATTCTCCTGCAAACTGGTTTTGCAACTTTGTGCTCTGTGATGTATGAACAGTTCATGCAGCGTACATGCAGTCAATAGGAACACAAATTTCCTGCTTTTGATTACTTCATTCATTTAATGTAGAAAAGGAAGTTACATCCTATAGGTGTCGTTTAATGTAAGGAAATTGAGGCCTTTAGTATGGGTCTCTACTTGTGTGAGGAATGCTGTTTGTTTGCATCTGTGTTTTTCATATTACAGACTTGGGTCCCCCTGGGATTTTGAAGGCTAGCCGATAAGGCGCAGCCACGCTGGAGGCAAATCATTTAATGGTTCTTACAACACTGCTCTATTTAAACTAGGCACACGTTTTTGTTTTGCCATCTATTTGTTTCGTATTTTGGCTCCTTGTCTATATATATTAGTTACTATCTATTTGACTGTCCCTCCACTTTTTCTGTCGGTCTGTGGCTGAATCCCAGTTTCTGTGGACTGTCCTCACAGACTTTGGTTGATCTTACAAATGTATCTGTGATAGCCTAAAAGGCTTGCCATGGATACAGTCCATAAGACTGCCGCAGATCCATTTAAGTTTGCCCAGAGTCCACGTGGACAGAGTCCATTGTCAGGATTCAGCCAGTCCTTTCACTAACTTCTTAATTTCTGTCTTAGTATCCTCATCTTTCACTGTCATTAACCTACTTACTGACTTGTTGCTTTCTTCTAGAGACATAGATTACCATTCTTCTCATAATGTTTTCTCCACAAAAAGTGGGCATTGTAATCATGAAATAACTTACTTTCTAGACTTTGCTGTCTGCATCTCCCTTTGACTGTTTATCATTTTCTTGAGTTCTCCCTTGCCTTGATCTGCTCTTTTGTTTTCCTTTTCAAACCCATGTCATTTAATGTAATTTCTCTTGAAATAATCCCCCTCCATCATCATATCCAAAGCTGAACATTTGTTTTCTTTTTTCCATTTTAAGATAGTATATTTTTTTCCTAGCTATATAATGGATTAATTACTTTATAATGTTGAAATGATAGTGGTGGGGAATGTTTTGGGAATGGTTTTAACATGTGGTTAAAAATGACAACAGGTTTGTGGGTGCATTGCTAATTGTCTGTCTTTTTGCCTGCAGGTGCTGCTGTAAATCTGACTTTGGTTACCCCTGAGAAGGCAATCAAGCTAGCTGCTAATGACTTCTTCCGACATCACCTTGCCAAGGACGGGTAAGCATCATCATCTGGCTGTGTTTATTAGAATCCACTATCCCATAAATTGTTATCTAATATTGCCCTTTGCATTTAACAGGAAGGGGCTGACAGTATTCAAAGAGATGCTGGCAGGTTGTGGTGCAGGCATGTGCCAAGTTGTTGTCACTACTCCTATGGAAATGCTTAAGATTCAACTGCAGGATGCGGGTAGACTAGGTAAGGAGAAACACATGTTTGCTGGTGTAGTTCACTCATCCTTCTTCTATGATAATGTATTAACTTTTTTTGTATCATTTTTCTAAAGCGGCCCAGCAGACAAAGCCAGGCATGATGTCTCCCACTAAGCTTGTGGCCACCAATGCCATGCTCAGCCGTGCCTACAACTCAGGCCCAGTGACCTCAGCGCCACGAGCTGTGTCTGCCACTCAGATTGCCAGGGAGCTCCTCCACACCCAGGGCATTCAGGGGCTCTACAAAGGCCTCGGAGCCACACTGATGAGGTAAGCTCATTTCTCACTTAAACTGTCAGACTTGCTGGGCTGGGGACTATATAGACCATTTACATTGGACCAACCTCTTGATCTGGAACAAATAAGCATTGTTTTGATGTCTTTCATTGTTTTAGGGATGTTCCCTTCTCGATCGTCTACTTCCCCCTGTTTGCCAACCTGAATCGCCTGGGCAAACCCAGTCCTGAGGAGTCGGCACCATTCTACTGGGCTTTCCTGTCTGGCTGTGCAGCTGGATCCACTGCTGCAGTGGCTGTTAATCCCTGTGATGGTGTGTTCATTTGGCAGCCATTTTGGCCTTGATATGAACAGATTATTATTAAACTGTTAACAGTAATGCCATTCATGTGGATGTAATCTCATTTTGTTTTTTCTTTTCAGTGGTGAAGACAAGACTGCAGTCACTAAACAAAGGATCCACTGAGGAGGCTTATGACGGTGTTGTGGATTGTGTGAGGTAAGACAGTGATCTAAATGTCATTCTTCTGCAGTAGCTTTTTGTTGTAGATGTGTTTGTGTGTGCGTGTATAGAAATAAACACCCCCCATCTGTGTCCCCACAGTAAGATCATGCGGAAGGAGGGACCCTCTGCCTTCCTGAAAGGTGCAGGCTGCCGTGCTCTGGTCATTGCCCCTCTGTTCGGTATTGCACAGGTCATGTACTTCGTTGGTGTTGGAGAATATATCCTGGACAACTCCCCCCTCAGCCTCCTTTCTGCCTGAGACCCAAGTCACCAAAACCAGCCTTGTCTGCCTGGCTGGCTATGCATATGAGCCTTTCATCGTTGATGATGTAAATCAGCAATCACCTGGCAGCTACATACCATCGGTGTACAACTAAAACAAATGACAAATGACTGATCTGACTTGTCAGAAAATATTTGACGTTTTCCTTGGGGAAAAAAAAACAAACCCTTTGTGGTTTGTGAACTTTCTGTTTGGTCTGCTGGCTGTTTTGCACTTCCACATTTTATGGCTTATTCAGTAGGCTGTGATCATTATTTGCACTTGAAAACTGTCAGACTTGCTAGGCTGGGAACTAACAGAGAGATGCAGTGCTGATAGTCCTGCTCTTCTTCCCTCTGTGAGGGAGAGGAACCAGAGTGAGTTCATCAATGTGACACGTTCAGTTTTTTCCTAATTCATCACTTCTCAAATTATTTTTGAATATGTAATATAGCATTTTGAATTGTTGGATGCAGTTGCTTGCAGTACCTTTTTTCTTTCCATGTACTTTTTTTTCACTGCTGTCTTATGACATGAAGCCTTCAGTTAGTAATAAGAGCTTTGATTGAAGTAAAAAGAAAAGGATGGGGTCCAATTTACACATGCATAATGATATTTATCTTTTTATTTTATTTTATACATTTTCAGAAAGAAATGTGATTATAGCATTTAATTTGACTGATAATAGAACTTCCTACTGACATGGGACCATATGGTTTGCCAAACCAAAATGACAGTGTCCTGACATATACTTGATATTACCCCTGTAGTAGCTGGTTAACCTGTCAACAGCATTTACCTTCCTTGTATCATAATATTTGCAAATAATTGAGAAGCATTTATGAAGAATATGTTATGTGTTTGTCTTCATTCACTCAACACAGAATAGACTGACCTAGCTTTCATTTATTCAGAAATACTACCTTTGGTGTATGCCTTCAAGTTTTTCTCATTCCGAGAAAAAGCTCCTGGCCACAACGGCATTATGTTACTGTGTGTGTGTTGAAATAACTGTTACAATACTTTCTATGTTTGATGTCTTTGTATAAATGTGTTAAATAAAGTTTTACAATGCTCTCATTGCAATGAGTGTTAAACTGGATGAGTTATTTTGGGGAGGGCAGATAAGGGGAATACCAATATTATCAGCTGACATCCATAGACAGAATAACATGCTGTTACGAAATGGGCTGTAACTGTGAAGCTATAACAGACAGAGGGCCAATGCTACATGTGGAAGGCCATGAACTGTTCCATTACAGCTGTATGTTTACAATTATCATAAGTAAACTATTAAACCCAGGGAGGAAAATATGCCATTATGTACTGAAAAAGAAACATCACTTTAAAAGGCAATCCAATGGAGCTCTATGCTGTTGCTGCATTTACACTGGCTGCTGCTCTGCATAAAGATAAAAAAAAAAAGGTAACATGTTGAGAAACCTGTCACAGAAAGTGTCTATGAGACCCAGAACCACTGCCAGGTCTGGCACCTCAAGAAAAGCAAACTTGTGATTCTGACAGTTTAGAGGCAGGAAACAGAGAAGATATCAACAGTTGTCAATAAAAAGAACCCAATATATGTATTTTTTTTTATTGTGGTTAACAGTGTGTTATACATCTACATTATTCTATAATTCACATCTTATTGGCACAACAACAAAATGTACATCTATAATAATTCACACAAAATGCAAACTAGCTCACTGTTACAGTTCACACGTATGCTCGAAAAGAGCTTGAGTAGGACTTTGTATATTAAGTTCACTGCCATTTAGATCAATTTGGACATTTACAGAGTGGCAGTTTGTCATTAGACTGTTCCTAACCCTTTGAGTTGATATCATGTCTGGACTTCCTCTACTGTGCTTTAAAGTAGAAATACTTCAGAAGGCAGGCAGAGCACAGTAGTTATGGACATGTTGAAATCACGATGAATAGATAATGGGTACAACAGCTGGAGGCTTGTCTGTGTGTGTGACTATATAGGCACATAATGAAACTGATGCTGCAAAGGTAGGCTAGTCCTCAAAACATTTAAGCACACAACTTATGATTGGCATTAGACCTACAAATTACATAAAAAGGGGGATTTAAAGGACACTGAATAAATAATGTTAATGAACAGCAGATACATAAAATACGTGTCCGTATTTACAGCAATACTCCTCAGTCATAACATTCCTGTGTCAAAGAAGGCTTCATGTGCCATGTTACGGCTACAGTACTGTAGCCTCTGTGTAGCCTCCAGCAGTGTAACAAGAGGATGCTAAAATTGAGGAATGTCACAGAGTAGTACCAAATGCAGAGCAAGTGTTATGGAAAAGAACAGAGAGAGTAATGTGTTTCAGTGCTGGTGGAGTTGAGGAGAAGGTGTACAAGATGGTGGTCCAGCGTATCGTGTTGTTTTGGCCCTTTATACTGGGACAGTTGGGATGTATTGTGCTCTCATTGTGTGATATTCAGTGAACCTCCCCACCATACTACCCTGAACTTGCATAAATGACATTAAAATGTCCGTGGTCTTTCCCCTTCCTGTGCAGATGGGTTGATTATGAGGCGTTCAGTGAGCCTGTAGAGGGCTGGCTGGTAGAGGGCGGGAGGTGGGGTCAACTCACTGTTTATATAACCTCCCTGCTGTTCCTGATTGCACAACACAGGACCATACTGAAGATCATTCCAATGATCTGAGGAGATACAGACATAATCATGTCACGCCTTGAAACATGTATCAGCAAGCCTCAAGAAAGGTTCCATATAAGTAGCATGAACTGGTACAACCAGCAAACTGTCATCAGGGATGAATGGTGACAAAAGGGGTATTGTAAAGCCTTACCATTACTCCTGCAATGCCGATCCCAACATATCCAATGATGTACAGCTTTTCATTGAAAAAGTCTGTTATTGCAGTCAGGCAGTCCTGTAAACAAATACAAAAAGCACTAACATTATTCATGCTGGTTATTAACTTTATATTGGTGACATCTACCAAATCCTGCTGTAAATTGTTTTACATCATTGTTTTACATTACCTCCTCTACCTCTAAAGCACCTTAATTTGCCAAATACATGCACACAACCATTTCACTCTTCTTAACTTATTTTTATAACTTCAGTTTTGTTTTAATCCATGCAAATTCCTTTTTGCTGTGTAAATTTGCCTGCTCACTGTGTAAAATTGCCTGTTTTTGCTGTGTAAATTATGCCTGTAAATTATGCCGTAAACTTAATGTGTACAATTGTGTATATATTGTGTAAATGTGTAAATTGTAATCTCTGTGGTGCACGGTGGCTTAGTGGGAGCACACATAATTTCGTTGCACCAACACGGTGTAATGACAATAAAGGCTATTCTATTCTATTCTTCTATTCTAATACTGGTGCCAGTTACAGTACATATGTTCCAACTCTGTTGCACTTAGTTTTAAAATGTCGTTATACTGCCACCTCGTGGCTATACAGAGTTACAACAGGCAGCAGAGTTTACCTTTGTCTCCTCAGGGCACAGAGTGGGGTTTGGTGTGGAGCCTCCACAGCAGTTCAGCTATGAATGTGAAAGAATCAGAATAAAAGCCTCAACCTGGTGGCATTAATAGTGACAACAACTGACAAATGAAGGAGACAAAGGAACTTGGATATTTTACTCACGACAGTGTGGTACATGGATGCTATTGCAGTGCTGTTGGAACTGGAGCCCTCAGCAATGGAGCTACTATAAAACTTTTGGACCTCTTCCACAATCTATTATCAATAAAAGATAAGACAAATAAGTGAGTGAGTAATCATGCTTTTTGTTAACAGTTATCATATGTCAGTCTGATTGAAAAAATGGCTGTACCTGTTCCTTGTTGATGAATCCAAACACACCAGCTGCAATCTCTGCACCGAAGATTATCAGAAGGCAAGCGAAGAACTGTAGAACGTACAAAATGTTTACAATTATATATGTGCTAGGCCTGTCTTTCACATCAAATGGTTGAGTATACAGTGATTGAGCAGGTACTGAAAGGGATTCCTGCAGCATTTACTTTTGAAATGTCAGTACAGGAACAGAGTATACAGTGATTGAGCAGGCACTGAAAGGGATTACTGCAGCATTCACTTTTGAAATGCCAGTACAGGAACAACAAAGCACAGCCCAATGGCACATGGATCATGCGCGATTGAGAGGCAGCACTTTTGAACACTTCAACCCACCGATGCAAGAAGACACTGAGACTCGCGCACCGCCCCAAAGCAACCAAAGAACCCCACCAGCATCATGAGCCCTCCTGCACCAATAAGGATGTACACAGCTGGGGAAAAGAAAGAGGAGATACAAGAAGACAGATTAGTACTTTTGAATAATGTTTTTCCCTGGAAATGAATCAGGAAATAACAAGACCTAACCTATGGTCTCTATCTGTGGTATACTGCTTGATAGGAATTGTTGCTTCACAGGAAAAGACTTGAATCTAATCATAGTGTTAGTGCTCTATGCCATGACATGACTGCAAGACATAGCCACAACTAAGGGTGGCACCATGATCCAAGTACTTTTATATAATTGTTGAAGTACTAGTTGTGCTAAGACTGTTGTTCCAACTATCAACAGAAAAGTGTAGGTGGAAAGTTCTTTAGTGTAGCCTTAAGCAGTATGAGTCAAAATGAAAGACATCAGAAACAAAAGAAAATCCCCACAACCACATGTAGGAAATAAGGTGCCGTCCCCTTTATCGTTCTTTGGCCTGTTGTTCATCTGTTTACTTTCAAAACACCTGTTTTTATCATCCTGCTGTCATTTTGCACTGCCTGAACTACATTAATTTCTGTCAGTGTTCTAGCTGCTCAATTATTTTCCTCTACTGCTTGGTCATCATATCCACATTACTAATGACTGTTTATCAGAAATCTCTTATGTGGAGATATCTTATAAAAGCAACCATAGTCATCCCTACAAGATTGATATTGAAGTATTTGGTCAAAGATGTTGTAATCTTTGATTTTGTCCATATCACCAAGCCGTAACATTGACAGTTATGACGGACCATTAAGTGACAACTCTGAGGATGAATGTGTGAAGTAGCCATCTGTCCATTCCTGGCGATGCGGCGAGCAAGACACTAGACTCTCTCCTGCTCCAGGGGTGCTGCAAATAGCTGACCCTACGCTGCAGCCTCTCTGCCCATCTGTATATGTCTTAGAGGAATGTGCAAACAAATGGCTCACTGTGTAGCATTAAGATCAAGGGCTCTGTCTTTGAAAAGGCAAATCAAGAGATAAAATTTAAGTTGCTTGGAAGGCAATTAGTTTGATTGAAAATGTTGTCTCCTATCACAAATGTACTCTTTAATTCTACTGACACATTATCTCTCTCACCCTGGAGCAAGCCACATATATCCAGGACCTGCTGTATTTCTCCGCCGCTCAGCAGCAATAGAGAGCCAGAGATAATAGCACCCTGACAAAGACTGGGATTTGCTGGAGTTTGATTGCTGCTACAAGAATTACACTCCAACCCGGCTACTGTTGGTTGGCTGGGATGGCGTCACCTCCCTTGTGTTACTCCCTTGCTCCTCACCACTGAAGCCCTTCCGCTGTAACTATACACCGGGTCGGTCCCTGAGGTCCATGCTAAGGGGCTAATCAGTGACACAGGGAGCGAGCACTACAGCAGTTTAATTAATCCACATGGGGAAGTGCAAGCTGTTGTTTTCCTGCTGCTGAACAAAAGCGGAGGTAAAGATGAATCCGTCCACTGCGAAAGGGCTGCTGCAGGGGAATGAAAACAAGAGATACCCTGGCATGTCTTTGTCAGCAATGGAAAATATCATAGGCCAAGACAGGTTCTATATACAAAATGTGTACACGGGACCTGTCTTGGCCCAGTTTTCCATTACTTAACTGCTGACTTTGATATGTGCCCTTTTCCTGCAGCACTCCCTCTTTTTGAAACCAGCAGTATCTAGCAGGTAATTACCATTTATACTTCTCTCTTGGGCCAAAGCTGTTAGAAGATATCCGTTGGAAATGCAAATCAATGAGTGCAAAACATCTTTCTCTGTCTGTAGAACTTCCTACCTCTCCTTCTCTCTGTCTTCTGTTTACACACAGCAGTATAGAGTCGCAGAGGTGATAGAATGGAAAGTGAATCACCCATAGGGAATGCTGCCACCTTGCCTTGTTATGGTATCATTCTGTTAAGTCTTGTAAAGTCTCCTTGCTAGAGGTACATGGAGGCATCCACACACCACCATTCCACTCAGGCAGCCCAAAATAATATTTATTTTGTTGCCAAGGCTGCTCTGTAAGGTGACACAGCGCTGTGATCAATCACTGATATACACAGATAAATTGCCAACCTTGCATCAGCTGCTGGTCTCTTGCTGCCAGATCAGGTACCACACAAGTGGTCATTAAAGAAAACAGGCATGGTAAGCTGGATATGGTAAGAGGAACTGATACTGATATTTGCATGTCAGTTTGAACCAAATTGAGCTTTGTGATAAAAGTGAACCATATCATGGGTACAGCAGGAACATAATATATTTATATGTATGATATATGGTGTATGTCCACTTTAATAACTGTGTATAACATACATGCGTCCATTTTTTTCATACATGTGCATATAAAAGTTACACATATATATTCAGCATCTATGTACTATGAATTTATATATTTATATATATGACTATATATGCGTATATATGTACATATACTGGATATGGTTCATGTATAACTATAGACATACTGTATATGACAATATGCCTTTGTTATAGGGATATGCATGTTTGTATGCTCTTACATGAAACGGTGAGAGTTAAAGTCCCAACCCATAGACGTGGCCATTGATCCTGCTGTTTTGACTTCCCTTGCATGTACACACACACACCCTCAAACAAAGAAGCCGTGCAAAACATAACTACATGCAAGGATGTGACGCATGATATGATATCATGACTGTTGCTTTGAACTGAGCATTCTGGGTATTTGCCTGTCACCTGCCCCACCCCAACAAGCTACTATACCCTGAGGGCGGCAGCAGCAGCAGCCAGTTCCATGAAAGCATGGCAGAGAGCTGATGAAGTGAAGTCACCGTTTTAGGTCATGCTCTAAATGGGAGTAACAAGAATAGGCTTCATTCTAGTCATTTGAGCCTACAGAGAGCAAGGGAGAGAGAAGGCCCATTGTATGGAATACTGAACACTAGTGAATACTGAAGGGTGTTTGTCTTGTCTACTGTATGTTTTAATCATCTACTGTATGTTGTATTAATAGCGCTGCAAAGGAGCTCCTCATTCCATACCAATCAAAAGCTATAGCTGTGCTCTAAGTGATGTGGACCTAAGGGCCTATTATGCTAGAGACAGAAGTGTACATTAAAACCTCTTCAACCCTGTCAGTCCCCTCAGCGGGTTCATCATTAAAAATGCATGGTGCATGCCTAAGCTTTGTTCAAACGCAGAGAACTTTATTTTCAATTCTAGTAAAGATCCCAAGGTCTCCAAAGATCCCAAATATGTCGTGCTGAATTGCAGGTAAATGTGTAAAAAATGATACACAAGACATGTAGATATTTTCTTTTTGATATAATGGTGCAACCATTAAACAATGATGTCAGGTTTCATTCAGTATAAGTGAGAAGTAGTGTCAATGCAACAAGCAGATAGAGAATTTCTATGGGCCATTGTTGTACAGTATGGAAAAACACTTTTTTCTGACTTTGAAGCTACTTAAAGGAAATTTAAGAGAAAATCAAAGTTCGAGGGGTTAATAAACTAAAGGCTCCTGTCAATTTGTCTCAGTTCCCTTCCCAAGGAAAGTACCAGTTGAATGCGTCACGTTATTCCAGTGGTAGGACATTCAAATTAGTATTTTTCAACATGTACAGCTCTCTCCTAAAGCCACAAGCCAGAGAAATAACCCTAAAACTTGAGATGTCAGCACGTATGAAATCTGGAGCTTCACCATAGACAATGAACACAAAAATTATTTGGGAAGCAAAAGTATTTGAGTTTTTACACTGAAGTGAGCTTCTACATGAGAAAATATGCTTTACACACCAAACAAAAGGATGGATTTTCGGTGAGTCTCCTTTATCACCTTTTCAAATTTCATTCTGCATGCAACAGTGTTAACACTTTACACCTAGTTACATCACAAGGTAGAGTTGTAGTTCTCTGGAGTCTGGCTTTGAGATGGAATTCAGTGAAATAACATGGAAATTCTTAAAATGGCAGGTGTTCCCTTTGAATAAAAAATGCAGCCATGTTTATGAACTAGCACTTTCAGATAAAGGTGAACACACTTAATCCTGCCTGTTCAGTCAAGTCAAACAAATTCAAATGCCTTTCACTCAATATATTTAGCCATATCTGTGCAGGTTCAAGGCGAGGAGTCTGCAGAGTTCTGACATACCTATAAAGAAGGTCTCAGGGGCGCCATCACCTGCCAGGAGCTTGACTGTGTCTGGGTCAAACCTCAGCCACAGTCCCACTGCCAGCACCAAGGAGCCCGACAGCTGGGAAATGAAAAAATACACTCAATATTCATGGCATAATCACACAACCCTGCAGGTACTACATGATTAGAAAAACATGGCACACATTTAATGTGCCCATTCCTGAAATATAATCTTAAAATGCTAATGTAAAAGATGTTTGTTTATATTTTTATTTTTGTTCACACTTTGCTGTTAAATGCACTTTCAAGACACAACGTAGTAATCAGTGTGTCCAATACTGTGACGTCTTTTTCCTTGGCTTTTCTTTTGATGACAAGTTTCTGTACGCACAGGTCTTTTTTTTTTGTCTGTTCAATCGTGGTGGCTGTCGCTGCTCATGCTAACTACCCTGTTCTTCTTCTATTTATTCAAAACAAACAGCTGTTGCTGTTACCAGAAATGTAAAACACATCATTTCCTGTGTGCCAGAGGGTTTTTCCTCTGAAAGTCCCACCCAGTACTGCATGTCTAGAAAAGTAAATGGCAAGGCTTTCTTGAACTGGGTTTGGGCTGGATCCCCATTGTGATGTACCAAGAGTGAGAGAAGGGTAGAAAATTTGTTTAACCAAATAAAAATGTTGAAGATGATTACCTTAACCCATCTTCTCAAATAAAACAATGGCGGGCAGGACGACATTTTGTGAAATTTGGATTGAGCGCTGAGCTACGGCGAGGTTGGCTCTGGTGGGAAATGGTGCCTACAACGTGGAGGATGTGAGAGGCAGATTGGCAGGTGTGATGTGCCTGGTGAGCCTGAGCTCATCTCAACACTGAGAGCAGGACACTGCACATCGCTGCTCCCTGGGCAAGCTCTGCCAGAAATAAACCCATCAGTTGAAACCTAGGAATATAAATTGGTGTCACCCTGGGTCACTTAATCCTTCTGTCCTTCTACAGACATTTAAATAGCTTTATTTTCATCAAACTTCCAGTCTTGGGTTTAGTTAAATAAACAGATTAAGAGTTATGTACACATAAATTCTTGAAGGGAAGACTTGCTTATTTATAGTAATATTTTCACTATTTAATTTAATGCATTGAAAAATGCATTTACAACTCATATTTCTTAGTGTAGAGCTAGTTTTTGCCTCATGAACTCACTCAAAGAATTTGCTAGTGAAAAGTAGGTTAAGTTCTGATTTAATAAACCTCTAAAAACTATTCAAAGTGATCTCTGAGAAGAATATTGATATTTCAATATTGTGAGGAAAATTCCAATAAGCTAATATGAAACTGTAACCAATCCAGAGTCTTTTTTCCCCTGATCCTATCCTGGCTTAAGTGCTCTCTGTTCATCCAGCAGCCTAAAGGAGCGAGGCATCTGCTACTGAAGTGCCTCATGTGATTATTAAAATAAGTGAAAAAGGAAAAACAATTTGCTGCAGTCGCTAATGTTCCGATATGGACCATCTAGAGCATCATTTCTGAGCCGCAGCATCACTAATGGCAACGGTGGTCCATCTCCCATGGTGCATTTCAGCCACAGGCTGTGCCAGCCTCACAGGGCTTGGGTGATGTAACACACACTGGCATTGGCTGCCTGTTGGCACTGCACCCCCAAATGACAGCGTACTGTACGCCCCTTTTGGCTCGGACCACAACGGCACTGCTTTCAGTCCCGAAACTCAAAAAAACAAAGAGGCTGCTGTCTCTTTGGGTGACACCACTTTGGAGACAAGTGATTGTCTTTCAGAGCACAGATTACTCCATGTAGCTGCTTGAAGCCCATATACTATATCAATTAGTGGTAAAACATAAGTGGGCGCTGAAGTCAATTACATGAGTCAATAACAGCATCTTTCATATACATGTTTTTTTAATCATGTATGGAGGTCTGTTACAATGAAGTGTGAGCTTAAACATCTCAATCAGTTTTGCACTGCTTTGTATCATTATGTAAATCCTGTTTGTAAAATGCATTCACACTCATTGCACACTGTCAGATGAAAAGTCACTGCACAGTAAATCAACAGCAATTCCACACTGGCCCCTTCTGCTTGCTTAGCAGGCCAGAGCCACAGGTAACACACCTGAGCAAAACCTGATGTAGCATAACAGCCCGTAATAACATAAAACACCACGATGTACCCAAAACATATCAGCCCCGTCGAAACCCAACACACACTGGCAGGCCTGCAACAGCAAAGTCACATCCCAACGCCAAATTGGTCATGAGAGGGTATCAAAACAAGTGGTTGGTTTTCATAGCTGTGTTGGAAATGTAGCAACACACTGCAGTTCTGGCCTATGTATGTTTTGCAGTATAGATTCTATATTAGTGAAAAAGTGACTTCAATAGATGTTACTATAATTAAAAATAGTTACAAGAGGCTTTCAGTCCATATTTTGAATTTTTTAAGAGTAAGTATTTCATAGATTATTTTATCACCTACGGGGTTTAATGAAGGGAGGATATTGTCATTGAGAGAGAGAGAGAGAGAAAGAGAGAGAGAGAGAGAGAGAAACTGGTGTGGCAGGTGGATGGTGTCGATTCAATATCAGCATCAGATAATCTATTTTCCAACTGAGCATTAAAACTATTCCCAAGCTTATTCTAAACGATCTCTTTTACCACATCATCATCATGACTGACTGGTAATAACGTTGTTTGTTATATAAGATACATGCAACCCAGGCAGGTACACTATGACAACAACAACAACAACAGTTCTAACAATAAGACAGATCACTGACAGTGTTTCCCACAGAGCTTGAAAAGAACAGGTTTTAAAAAAAAATCAAATCTTTCCCGACTCCTCGGGCAAAAATCTATTAGAAATGATCAGGCTATTCAACCCATCGGTATTTTCTTTAACAAAGGTTACAATTCAGCAACAATGAAACGCTTGAGCTCACTGAATGCAACATTGTTTCTATGCAGATCATTATCAACCCGTTTCTGGAGCGGACTTACCCAGAATATGAAGTTGAAAACGAATAGCAGATATTTCACGCATTTCATCCCACCCTGCACTTTACCCATGATGCCTGACGACTAGATTTGATAATATCCCACAATTTATCTTTGCAAATGCACGCCTCTCCCAGCTGGACATCAACCATGCAACGACCTGCACCGCCACACTATCTAAACATGAAAACATGCGCATAAGCTGCACAGGCTGCGCGCTTCCTTGCACCGCCCATCTCTCTCTGTATGAGGGTACACTCGGGGACGGGGGGTTCCCAACGTGGGGTTCAGGGACGTCCCGGGGTCTTTGAGGGAGATTCCAGGAGGACCCCCAGCAAAATAAGAAGTAGTTTCATTTGAATATTTCCCCACTGACTAGACTTTTAATGATGGCAGTTCTTGTAAGGTGGACGGGCTATTTTTTTTTCTCGAGTCCCCCACCCTGCTTGTGAGAAGATATGCTGTTTGTAGATATGACTAGCTGCAGAATTATGTAACTGTCTAAACTGTAGGTGGAAAATAGGTGGGTACTGTGAAACCAATGAACAGTCATTCTTTCAGATTCTCTTATTGTGCTAATTTCAAATTACAGTGAAACTGAAATATTCCTGATGCAATTCGCTGGGGCCCCCTGGGACCCCTTCAAAAACCCCTGGGGGTCCCTGAATCCAACTTTGGGAGAGGGCTGACCAACAATCTATTACTGATAGTATTAAAATACCATACTGCAGTTTTAAACTCATCTAGTCTGCTATGTTAGCCTTTTTCAGCAGATAATGGGACGCCTAAGCTCCATGACATGATCCTTGACCTCTCTGACCTTCACTTCCCATGCTGCTACCTTTAAATTTTTTTAGATAAGGTAGATTTAAGATGAATAATTATTTATGAACCAAAAGATTTCTTTCAGTACAATATACTTTGACGGGAATGTTTTAAGTAAAACATTCCCCTTCTTTGTGATAATCCTAAACAAAGCCAAAAATATAATCCTTGTTTATTATGGAAATATTAGATCTTTGTATGTACCTAAAACACAAGGACTAAAACTATGCTAACCCACTGTCAGAAGAAGTTGCAGGGAGTTGGATGGCCTATTTTTTTGTGTCACATCATTTTGTCTTTTTGTATCTGTAATTTGGTCATGTTCAATGTTTGCCTATGTGATTAAATCAGTAGTCTTTTGAATTCACTCCTCCTAATACAGTTATTTCAAAGGAAAACATACATAATGACAGCATAAACTGTGTTTTCATTTTAATGAATACATTTATAGTTTTCCCACATACAGAAATGATTCAAAAACAAATAATTTAATAGACAGCAATGAAATCAAAACAAATATGAGCTTATTATTTGTTTAACTTCAACTTCAGCATTAGGGTGTTGCATTTGCACACTGAATACAAAGCGATTCATGTGAATGAAGAGAGCTCGTGGGGCGTCACCGCAGCTCCTCTGCCTCCTCTCCTCAAGCCAGTGGGGTCAGCTTGAGTTCACCCTCTGTGACACTTGGTTTGTCATGTTGTGCTTTCTTTGTTTGCTGCTCTGGTGTGAGAAACAGCGACCCCCTGTTCATCTGCCAAAATACCAGGATCAGTCTGGGAACATGAAACACATCCATCTGCCTGCCTCTTCTCTGTCTGAAAATAGAAAATTAGCTGTTCATGAAACTAGCAGCATTGCTTTTTTTTTTTTTGGAAGAACAGAGTAAAACATCAACATCATTAGACAGATAGATAGATAGATAGATAGATAGATAGACAAACAGATAGAGAGATAGATACTTTCCTTTTCAAATGAATCTCTGTAATTCTCTAAAAGATGTGCAGTTTATTTGTTCAAATATACTCAAAGTTCAAATGTTCAAAATTCCAAGCAAAGCATTGTGGGATTTCCACATCCTCCATCAAGGTCAAATTCAGCCTCATGAGGTCACTTTCTGTTTTCTGGAGAGAGTTGTGCCACTTACGGCCCAGCAACTGGAGTTCATAGCTGATCTTCTTGTTTATTTACAGCTTCATGCACTGCACACACAAGGTCAGGACTGGTGCTGTCTAGTTCACAGACATCTATTTGTGCTGAGGAAATAATTCTTCTTAGCATAATGTGGTATGAGGAATCATTAGTTATATTCTCTCTCCAATTTCCATGTACCGCTCCAGCAGATCCTGGCGAAGAATTTCACTTCATTAATAACGGTCTGCTTATGAATTCAGAGCTGTAATGATCACAATGAAATTATATTCAAACTGAAACCATATCCACAGGATACAATTGAGTCAAAATCCAATTATCCTTCCACAGCCCACTGAGCCCCCTCTGTTTCACTTGATATGTAAATCTGGTGCCATATCGCAACCTCATCTCCATATGGTGCAACTGTGAGTCATCCTTACAATCTAAAGATATCAGAGGTGAGGAGAACTGCCAGTGTAATTATTGAGAGGTTCTTTTGTCAAGATAGAGCTAATCAATGTCATGCTGGTCCTTGAATTTTCCTCAGTCACGTCTTCCAACTTTGCAAAGCATCAAAAAACCTCTTGGAATAGGAAGAAGGGGTTGTCATGTAAAGATTTTTATTGGAATTACTATCAAGTGTGGGTTCTGCCTGTACATGTTAACAGATGAAAACTGGAAAATGGCATTTGCAACTTTACTGTAACATACAGTGTTTAAATACTGTGTGCAAAACAGACGCTTGAAGGTTCATTATTATTACCATCTAGTGGACAGAATGAGAAGAAATAATACAGTTCCTACTTCAGCACCAAGGATGGTGTGTGTGTGCTTGTGTGTGTGTGTGTGTGTGTGTGTGTGTGTGTGTGTGCGCGCGCACGTGCACACACACTCTTGTGCTTGCCTTTGATTCCTAATTTTCTTTATTTATTCCTTCATTTTTGTTTATTTTTTGACTTGTTAATTATTTGCTTGTTTACTCACTTATTTATAGTTTATATGTATACTAGTTTCCTTTTTCTTGTTTTCCAGAAACATTGATAATGTAATAGTTAGGCCTATTTAGTAATAGTGCTGCATATTGCACTTGTCACCAAAATTAATGTGATTAAAAAAAGGAATGCATATAGGACATAACATAGTCCAGCAAAAGAACACTACAAGACACACACATTAATACTGTATTAATGATATACTTGGGCTCTTCCGTCGTCACTCCTCCCATAGAAGAGAATAATATGAAAGTAATTTTTCCACGGAAGTATGACATCATCACCCACCTCAGGGATCGGTGATCTGCAACGTCTCCTGTCCTAGTCGTCTGCCTAAACCCTGAACACAGCACCACGCATGCGCAGAACACATGAGCCCTTGCACTGTCACTGACCGGTAGATGGAGGCCAGCGCCATCTGTTGGGCATTTGAAATATTACATTATGTCCACTTTGCGATAACATTCAGTGGCCTGACTTGTGTCAGATAATTTATTTTTGTTGAAAGCGCAAATGAGTAGACCTGGTTCATCAATTCACTTGCCAAAAGCATGGTTAACAAAATATTTAAAATACATAATAATACAAAATACAATTTATAATACAACAAGATATTATATATTAATTATATAATACAAATAAATACAAAATAATAATAGGACCATGGCAGTTTTCCAGTTATGTGGCATAACAGAGAAGAAAAGAAAAAAAGAAAAGAAAAAACTATGCCATCTCCTTTATGTTTAGTATTCAACATTTTTCAGAAACAGAGATTTTATTATCTAAACATAATATAATTTTAGTCACCTAATCTAGTCTCATGTGTTTTCATAAGTAGATGATATTTTTTAAAATGCTGAGTATTTCCAATGGAAATTTGCATGCTCAGTGATTATTATTATTATTAGTGATTATTATTTTATTCTATATATAACAATACAACAATACTCAAAACATGCACAGCATTTGAACCTCTGATCCAGTATGTTGCTGCAGCAGAATTTGCCATGATCCCAATAAACTCTGTGTGTGCCACATGACTTAAAAACTATTTCTTTTTCAAGTATTTTATACATAGCATTGTGTTCACTGACTTACTGCTACAGAGCTAACGTTCCACATTTTCTTATAATGTTATGTGGTGATTTCCAACATACTGCCACTGCCACTTTGCCACTGTTTTCTTCATAATATTCTGTCTAGAGATAGAGATAGAGATATATTTTGATCAAAGAAAGGGATGCTTTGACTTCTCACATATGTTGTTTTGCCTGCCTGCGTGCTCACCTGCAGTTTCTGTATGATAACTTGCAGGACCTCTGAAACTGAGGTTGCAATATATTTGCCTGGTTCGAACCAGACACTTCAACTTTTTGACCCAAAGCTGACCCAGCTGATGCTCAGTGGATTTGGATGTAGACTCAAATGAAGAATGGCTCCAAACATTTCAGAAAAGATCTTGAGTCATATTTTCTGAAGTATCTAATTTTGCCAGTGAGCAAGGTCACATTCAGTTGCTAATTTTTTTTTAATGCAGTTTGGCAGAACAGCATGTATTGGGGCTATATTACGTCTGTTGATCTGGATCCAGATGTGATGCACCAGTGAACTTGTTAGGACATTTTTATGGCATATTTCAGGACAAGTGGTATGTATTGTAATGACTGTGGTAAGGCATGCTAGCTATTCCATAAGGCACTAAAAACCTCAATGGAAGCATGAGGGACTGGGCTCATGGGATGCAAATTTAAACGTGCAAAACCATAACCTTAATTAACATTGCATGCTTATTTAAAAGAAAGCATATGCTCATCGGACTATCTCGGTAAAAGAATTTTTTATTTTTATTTATTTATTTTTTTCCAGTGTGTGTTTTTTCAGTGATTTTAACACCCATTTCAATAGAATGATCATTACACTGCAGCTCAGGAAGCCATTCAGGTATGAATTTAAGTGTCATGTTTGGATGATAGTAATTTATCAGTGTCAATCGCTGTCACAACAACATTTCTGTCAAAGGCATTTCTTTCGAATACCACAGAGTAATTAAGTATATGGGCTTGGTTCTTCTTTGTGTCCTAATAGATGTAGACACTATACCAAATGAAATGCTGAATGCACTTTTGGTAAAACAAGTTCATGTTGAATATATATTGGTGTTTACATTTAGATTTGTTTTATGAGGGCTCCAACAGTTTTTATGGTAAGCTTGAAGCATAATTTGGTAATACTAGCTGACACTTTGATCATTGTTTGTATTCTGACATTGTGAAGATCTTTGGTCACCGTGAGTAATGTGCAGGTCACTTAGAAGTCTCTGGAAAAACATCTGATGTAAGTTGAGTCATAACTTTCAAATTTCAACAAGGCTAAAATGTAGTCAGGATTTTTTCCTTTCAGATTTGTCCCTGCTGAGTTTGGTCAGAGGTCGGTCGAATGAAGTGAAGTCTTGCTTTTCCTAAGCTGCTGCTAGAAGAGATTCAGATATTGACGTTTCCTTAGTGATTGGAAATTATGAGGTCTAAATATTTTTCTTCAGTGTCAACCTGATTGTTCACTGAGTAATACATTTTTGTTTAAACCGTGGTTGCCATTTTTCATATTTGTTACAGGTTTTTAGAGGGAAGATTTGTTTGTCTGTGCATAATCATAATATTGGCTAAAAAGCCAGAAAGTGATGCATTGGTGTGCATACTTGTAATGAACAGTCTGGATACTCCTGTCTGGATTTGTGTATGTAGCATGAAAGTGACCAGTTTATATAACAAGCACAAATCCCATCAGTTTGAATATAGTGGCATGTAATCATTCTCAACTTTTGGGCCATACATGAAGTGGAGTTTGTGTTTAATTGTTCATTAATCATATCATTGTGACAACTGTATTGACTCTGGGATTAAATAAGGCATATATAAAAATATGCATACCTTACATAGTTTTCATCAGATTTCTTTGCTGTATGTGGGATTAAGCCTGTGTTGTCAAGTTAATAGTATGCCTTGCAAAATGTATGTTAGCTGTAAATATAGCTGTCCAGTTATAGTACTGAGGTATTGTTGGTGATTTCTCAATGTTATATTTTCATTTGGCAAGTACAAAACAAGTGCTATGCTAAGTTTCAGTTGTGCATCTTACAGATCTTAATACAGGGTTTTCATGGGGAAAAAAAGTTTGATGATACAGCCCCAGAACTCTAGAGGGCAGTAATGCCTTTTGGTTGGACCACTGGTGCAGTGCGGTGAGGGTGCCTGGATTCGAAGTGAACGCTTTCCACTACTGAATTGGACAAGCTGGCGGTGAAAATCCACAGTTCACAGTTGACAGATATACAACTTTATTGTGGCCAATGTTCCTCTGTGTTTTTGGCTAGTAGGACCTTCTGTTGCACTGTTGTTTCTATTAATGTTTATGATTTAAAAATCAGTATGATACAAAATTTGACTATGGAGCCTCATTTGCTACTGATACTATCTCATGACAAGCAAAACTGTGATTTAATCAGTTGGCAGTGACCTGATATTCCATAGGCCTTTTTTTGTTTGTTTATGGATTGTACTTTGTTTCTCTTGCTGTCATGTCTACTGTACAGCAGCACAAACGTCAAAGCAAAACCAAAAGACAAAATACTTGGGAGTAAAATGGACCCATATGAGTTCTCTCATTATGACATTGCTTTGTAGATTGAAAAAGTAACTCAGCATGCTTCATTTTTCCATCTTGGCTTGAACGCATTATCTGTTTTCTCTTTCCATAGTATTACTCATTCTTTGCTGTGAGCGGCAATAGGCTTACTCTTCATATGATGAACTTTACCACAACACATTGCATGTACTTGTAAGTGTTTAATAAATAACAATATTAACAATGACAACAGATTAACCAAGGGGTGCCCATATTAGACCCGGGTCAAACTCTATTTCCAAATACTTTCTGTGGTTTGCATTAGTCTTCTTACAGTACGTGCCAGATGGGTGGAAAAATGTAGACAATTAGAGCGATTGCCTTGTTGTCCTAAACTCTTCCTATCTGGAACTGGAAACAGATTAAAACAACTGCTAAAAAATCAATGCAAATACTGTTTGACCCAGGTCTTGTTTATATACATGCAGTCCTGATATCTTGACATATATCAATAATTTACTTTGTGCAGAGGGTGAGGAGAAGGCTTTAGTGATATTTATGTAGAGACTGTCACAACTGTCTGTATGTGAGTGTGTGCACGTGTGTGTGCAATGAGTGACGTGCACGTAAAATCTTCGGGGTGCACGGTGTCACTGACGCCACGATTTGCGGCTGAGCACACACACACAGGCCACGTTGATGCGAATGAGCCTCCATGCCACCAGGTTTTTAAAAGAAGTCAGCGCCCGTACAAAAGTGTGTGAGTTGGTGCAATAGGAGTTCCAGTGTCTCCCATCGATGCCCAGGCAGCCCGAGCTGCCTGAGTGGGCGCTGTGACACGTCGTCTCAAAAAAGTACTGCTTCTTGTTGACGTTGTTGATATTTACGTCTGGGAGCACCGTCACCTCATTGCCTGAAATGTCCGTGGCCTTGGTCTTGTTGCCCACCCAGACGCTAATGCTCTCACACACCGAGTACACCCCGCGGTGCTGAGGCTGTCCTGCCCGCCTACGG
>OMKZ01014857.1:18923-39270 GCA_900302535.1 Neoniphon sammara | reverse complement strand
GCACATTGCAGTGGCAGCTCATCCCTCATCTTCTCCAGTTCATCTGTGCCTCTGAGCCGCTCACACCTGCTGGCACACTGACTGTGACCGGGCTGCGCTTTTCACCTCAGGCCGAGATTGGGTTTATTGACGAAATCGAAACCGCTGCAGCCCTGTAGCCATCACACCTTGCGTTTATTCTCAAATAATATTGAAGTATTGATGGTGCATCCCTGCCTCTGCCACAGAAAACTTCATCGCTGCCCGGATCAGTGTGAAGGAGCGCATCTTCTACGGGACCCGGTATGAACTTGATTTTCGGCATCTCACTTTATGTCATTTTTAGCGAGAAGCTGCAGTGCAAGGAGATCTCACCGACTTGTTAAGTTTGCCCAGCAGTGGAGGAAAGGAGGAGAAGTTAAGATCAGTGTCTCAGATGCAGGGATCAGTCCATGCTTCAAGTCTTGAACGGTTCGTCAGCTTTTGTTCATTTTTTTTTTTTTTTAAAAGCTTTAAGTTGTCATGTGTGGAAAAAGATTGTACATTAACAAACACTTATGCAGAGAACATATAACCCATTCCACCAGTGTGTAAAAAAAAGAGACCTATTTGATGGTCAAGTAAGTAAATAATTGATAATTGCAGATTAAGATGTCTCAGTTTCATTAAGGCCACTTTAGTTGTTCAGTATTTTAAATGGTAATACCGGGGAATGGCATGGGAATTAAAGACAGATTGTATTTCGCAGTAGGCCTAATTGTGGTGAAATGACAGCACAGCCTAATAGCCAATAGTCCCAGTCATCTGTATGCTGGTCTAAAAACCCCCGGATCATTATGTCAGTCACACTTGACTATGCCAGAATATAATCATTTCCATCTGTGAAGGGGAAGCTGTCCACAACCAACTGATTGAGGTGACATGATATTTTCCAACTTGACCTCCCGATATAAGTGGTGATCAAAGCAGTTTGCTGCACAGGGCTGGAGAGCATCCTGCTGAGAGGCTGGCCCCACTCAGCAGCATCTTTCACCCAAACACGTTTTGCAGCACAAGTTCAATTCTAGTTAAAATGATCATCAGAGTTGTAACTTTTTAAATATTAAAGGTTTTGACAGCAGAAATGTATTGAGGGCAAATTAACAATAAAACTGTCCTTTCACCTGGCTACCATCTTCTACATAAAGTAAGAAATACATTTAATTCTCTAAAGAGCGCTGCTGGTTAGAGGACCAAGGTGTCTCTGGACTGTCTTCACATTATTTCAGCCTTAACAGTGGCATCGCCTGATAGTCGCCATGCTGAGGGGTGGGAGACTGCTGTTAAAGCACCAAAGTGGACATTAATGTGGCTTTATCTATATATTTATGTTCATTAACTACATCATTAATTTCTCCCTGTGTCACACACCCTAAGGAAGGATTTTGACAAAATTTGGGGTGCATCTCTGACTGACTGGCACAAGGATGACACCACAATTATATGATGAAACAAAGTGGCGGATCATCTTTTTGTACCTAAAAAAATATCCATGGTGCATGCTGGAGTTTGTTTGATAAAACAAATGGAGTTTCATGGCACATCAGTCACTGTGATGCATAATTCTGTCTGAGTGCAGGGAGAGGACTTTGTGAGGGAGCTTTGTGAAAAGCTGCAACTAAGGTGTGAAGATGAGTTAATTTTAAACAAAACTGGAGCTTTTGCCTCCCCTTGTGAACCACTCAATAAAAAGCCGACATGTTTTGCAGAAAAATAATTATTCAAGTGCTGCATGTCTAGACAAGTGAAGTGCTTTAGATTGATTGGCTGGCCTGAATTTGGCTCTTCACGACCACAAAACATGGTTCTCTTATTTTTACCCTGCTGTACTGAAAATGTCCTGAGCTGTGAGCCCAACTGAGCTATTGAGCCCTTATTCCCCCACCCAACCATACACACACACACACACACACACACACACACACACATCAAGAAAAGCAGGAGATGGGTCAAAGTAGGAAGGCTTATCTACGATCTTCCTGAGTACAGGCCCTTATGTTCTAATGAGATATTACGACTACACACATCAGGAGTGAAGAGTAAAGGTGAAGTAAGGAAGTATCAAGGCCAATACAACAGAGTACATGGAAGACGGGGACTGCTGGCTTGGTGCTTCTGCTGGTTTTTATCTCACTTGTGTGCTTTTATTGCATTTTTATGGATAGTTCTCTTAGTTATCTGTTAGTTTTTTTTATCAGGGATTGGAAAATGTAATTGTTTTATTGGCTGACAGAACATTCAGATGTTTTAGATGCCTTTTTTGTGGGTTACTTTGTGATGTCTTTCTAAGTCTGTACCTAAAGTTCTTGCAATGGAGATGAGCTTCTTGTACATCAAGGAACATAATTGTGAATGGATTTGGTGAATGCATTTGGCCAAGATAACTGTGAAAATTTTGCAGTTCACTTAGCAGTGACTTGGGTCCTGTGACAGAGCATCTAAGTCAGTGACTTTGGTTAAAGGAATACCCTTTTTTCAACTTACCCAAACTGAGACAAGATGTTTGATACCATTTTCGCCTCTGTACGTCCACTGGTTCGGTTCCTATGGTTAGCATTTCCTGTGAGCTTAGCATAAAGACTTGAAGTCTGCAGGAGTCATTAGCATAGGTCTGTCAAAGTGAAAAAATAAACCTTACAGCAACTCTGAAGCTGTCTTACTTACACAATGTATCACAGTGCTCTCAGAAAAGAGCTTAAAATTAAAAGTGTAACTGAGATCTAAAAGTGGGACTCTGTTTTGACCTTGTGGTTGAGTCTCTGTTTGAGTATAGTTGGTATTATCATTCCAAACCCTGCATTTTGGCGATAGAGAAACTTTTGAAAACTACCCTAACTTGTGCCGGATTAAATCGTCTGAAAATGTTAAATTGGATGTTATGCTGAGGTTAACCTCACCGAAATGTCAATTTTAAAGCTGTGGCTTTAGGATGAACACTAGCATTTATCAGCAGAATGACTTGGCTGCTGTTATTTTTCTGCAGATTTACTGTACTGCTTAGGCAATGCTGAATGTTTACTCTGAGTTCATGGATTTAGTCGGATCTCCCACAGGACAAAATGGTTTTGTTAAGGAAAACAGGCTTTGTGACAAAATCCCATCAGCATTCATACAGCATGGCATAGGAAATAAAATGGAAAAATCAAACTGCAGTCAAATTGAGACATGGGGTATATGTCACGCCACTTTATTTATTTGTTGACTAAGACCAGCGTATTGCAGCAATTTACTCAAAAAAATGTGTTTTATAAGTCAAATTTATACTGAAAGAGTAGAGTGGCTACAGTACTGGAAGAGCATCCCTTCAGCTCTAATATTTTGTGCCCAAGTGAATCTTGAATCATGAATCCAGGCTGTAATGTAATGGAGCTATTGTGTTTATAGGCCACAAATAACCTAATGTTTATTAGAACAAGAGCATTCCTCACACTTTACTATATTTTACTAGTGTACAGATCCCTGAATTGTTATCTCCTGCCCATGTTTTCTAGACAATCCATAATTTGGTTAGTGACTGTAGAGTCACAGAGGTGATTAGAACAATGAGGGAAAACCCATAGAGATAAAACAAGGCAGGACAATGAGATTCCATGTTAAATTCAATAAGAACAATCCCTGCTGTCTTGGAGTCACTGAGAAGTACTTCTAGTATGACGAGCAAAAGCCAAGCAAAACATTTTTTTGTCGGTTCAATTCAATCTCAAGATATTTTCTTTCTTTCTTTCTTTCTTTCTTTATTATATGCCCCCTTGGTAAACTTGGTAAACACTCTAATATTGCTTAACTTTTAATACAGTTTAAGGCATTCATCACAGCCTGTTCCACATAAGGTGAATGCATTTTTCCCCTGCTAAGTGATATATAGTCAGGGATTTGTGATATTTTTCCTTTGTCATTACATCTTTTGGTGTACTTACTCCACAGACCAGCTTCTAGTAAAATGAAGTCAAGGTTGTTAATACGGTCATGTTTTTACCGAGCCTGTGTGTTCTGGGAAATAACTTTAGGATGAATTGTTGGATTCTTTTCCTTGGACACCTGGGAGTCTAGTTTGACATTTTTAAGCCTGAAAATGTTTGATTTAACAACACCAGTCAAGCAAAAGGCTGAATGTTAAATTCCATAGTGTGACTGGATTACTGCCTTGGTCAGGCACCCTGAGTTTGGGTGGCTGGAAACCCAATAAAGTGTGCATCTCTCAGATAGGTAGATTGCCTGTTTATTTTTAGAAGGAGTGGGTCTGGTGAGATAGGGTATTCTGTATCTATGCATGGCAAAGCAGATGTTGCCTGTACTTATCTGCAGAAATATTCTAACTTTGTGCCAGTCAGTACCAGTGGCCCAGTGAGATACACTATTCTGCATCTATCTATGGCAAAACAGATGTATTTAAGCATAGGTATTCTAAATTTGTGCCAACCTATACCAAAGCTAAAAATACCGCATAGTCAACAAAATAGTTTAAGTTGAAAATAAGCGCAGGATTTCAAGCAACATCAAGGAATTTTTATGTGCTTCTAATTCAGAACTAGTACTTCATACCTTTGTTCTCAGTCAAGTGGATGCACACTTGGAGGATTTCTGTAAATAGGCACAATTTCCAAATAGTTGAGCTATGAGGAAGAAGGAAAAAAAGACAAGGAATTTATATTCTGATTAAATATTTTCATTCCAGTATACAGAATTTATGTGCAGTTTATGTGTATAGTATCTTTTTGTGTATCCAAATAGTTTTTTACAGGTGTCCAGAAGAAGTTGCCCAAGTCAGAGTCTAAATAGTTAAATGTTAAAGTGAATTTTCATCACCATTAGTTATGTGCTCAACAAATCTATATTATTCTTTATCTTTTATTGGTTCTCTATTAACAATGTTTCTTCAGCTGTGTTTTAACCCATTACACTGTATTTAAAAAAAGAGTAGAATAGAGAGCTGATTTCATAGAGTGAGGACAGAGGTGATCTGCAGCTGAACCTAAAATCTCTGCAAGGATGCAAAAAAGACCTTTTTTCTCTTTGTGGAAACATGTTGTAATGTTACCGATTGAATGTGTTCTATTTTAGTTGATCAATGACAAACAGTCATTACTGGGAGTGCAGATAGTGCAGCAGAGCTTGGCTCAGGCTGAATGGGGCTGGGAGCGGTGATAATGGCAGGATAGCTATCAGGGTTGTTTTACTCCGTTTCACCAGAATCTAACTGTGCTTCAGCAGATAGAAGTGGCCAGGGTGGGGTACAGTGTCTATTTTTACCAAGTTTCGCACCCTGATATCGCCCCTGGGTATCCTTTAAAGTATTTTAAGTAGCCAAGGGTCAATTGGCATTTTGGATTTCAGTTAATATCATTTGCAACTGCTGCTTGAAGCCTGGGGACTTTTTGGCCTGTTGGTGGCGCTGTCATGGGTTCCAACCAGTTTCATTTTATGGATACTGGATATCAAAGTATAAACACGTCATTCCCAAAGGTTCATCACATTTGACCCAGTAGTGTCTGAGATACTGAAACTTAGGGCCCTGTTGGCCTGGAGGTGGCACGGTGGTGGGTCAAACAGGTTTTTATTCAAAATGCTGGACCCCAGTGTCTAAATTTTGCAGTCCCTCCCCCATCTTTGAATGTGGGAGACAAAAAAAAACTGCTGTGACAAATCTGGATTACCATCAATGTAAACAGCATAAACAGTTGCATTTGTATAGCATTGCTGAAGACTATTCTTTACAGCAACTCAAGCAGCTTAGACAGTTTGGACTTTTAAAAGAATACTCTAACGTTTTACATATAATTGTAAATGTAAGAAAACCAAGCAAAAGACAAGTAAAGGTTCAAGGCAAAACACAAGTAACAGCCAAGTAAAAGCTATTCTACAAAGTTTGCTTTTAAAAGGGGACTTAAAAACAGTGACTGGCTATGCTAACCTAATCTCCTGTGGTAGGTTATGTTGAAAAGTTGAAAAAGCTTCACAATAAAAATATGTTTTAAATACCCTTTTTTCCAACTTACCCAGACTCAGACAGGATGATCGATACCATTTTCACCTCTGTACGTCCAGTGGTTCAGTTCCCGTGATTAGCATTTCGTGTTAGCTTAGCACAAAGACTCGAAATCTACAGGCATCATTAGCCTAGCTCCATCAAAGTGAAAAAATAAACCTCATTTACATAATGTATTGTGTATTTGAAATACAAATCTTGGAATTGTTTTAAAAAACAAGTTGTTTTGGAGGAGTTAGATGGTAGGAACTGTAACCACAGATGGACAGATTCATGTGTTGAGCAGTTATAGTTCCTACCATGTAACTTCTCCTAAAATGTCTCTTTGTTTTTAAAGAAATTTCCAAGATGTGTATTTCAAATACACATACATTGTGTAAATAAGACAGCTTCAGAGTTGTTGTAAGGTTTATTTTTTCACTTTGACAGAGCTAGGCTAATGACTCCTGTAGATTTCGAGTCTTTGTGCTAAGCTAACACGAAATGCTAATCATGGGAACTGAACCAGTGGACGTACAGAGGTGAAAATGGTATCAACATCTTGTCTCAGTCAATTTCTCCTGTAGTTATATAAAAATCTGCAGTTGAATCACATGTTAGAATTGGTTGTGCAATATTTGAGATGGAAATATAAGGCTTTTGTCGATGCATCATGTCCACTGTCTCCCAGGTATCTAAACCAAAGTCTTTGAAATGGAGCAGCCAAATTATGCCAAACAGCTTCTGATGCAGCTGAACCAGCAACGGTACAAAGGATACTTGTGCGACGTGATCATTGTAGTGGACAACGCTCTCTTTCGGGCCCATAAGAACATCCTGGCAGCCAGCAGCAGCTACTTTAAATCCCTGGTGCTCCATGATAACCTAATCAACTTGGACACAGACATGGTAAAGCCCTCAGTGTTCAGACAGGTGAGCAACCTGATAAAACATACATGTCCGGTATGTGTTTAACAAGAATGTATTTAACAACCTTTGCATAAGTTATTTTTGTAGTAACAATAACATGGCCGTTCTCTGTCCCTTCCCTTCCTGACGCCCATTTCTTCTAGGTGCTAGACTTCATCTACACAGGCCGACTGCCTCACTCTCACCATGTTAATGACCAGGACGTCGCTGCCCTTCTCACAGCTGCATCCTACCTCCAGCTGTCAGACCTAGCAGCTCTCTGTCGCAGGACTCTCAAATCCTCAACCTCAAACAAGACACCGTCCTCCACCACGTCTTCTCTACCCAACGGGCGTTTGTTCTTCCCCCATCACCCTTCCTGCGCTCCCCTCAGAGTCAATGACAACTACCGCTCCACATCCAAGGAGGTAGGTAGGAGTCATAAGCAGGCACAGAATGGGCACCAAAGGGAGGATCTGTCTGAGGAGGAGCTGTTTTTTGCACATAATGTGTCTCTCAACTCATCTCCAAGAGTTAAGATCAATAACAGTGCTGAAGCAGGACTTGACCTCAGACTACAACAGAGTCCAACAGGTAGTACAGCCACGGAGGAAGTTAGTCCCAGCAGCCTACAGCAGGGCTCGCCACACAGCGGCACCCACTCCACCAGCAACAGTGCCTCATCTGATGATATACCCTCTAACTCCACCTCAGCTTTCTGTAATCAAAGACCAGAGCACTTTGAGCAAGGGGAAGTTCAGCAGCACCCAAAGAAAGCCGCAGATTCCCAGCAAAACTCAGGTCACAAGAGGCCCAGAACCAGCAGTGAGAGCTCTTTGGAAACGATGCTCAATGTGCAAGGTAAGAATCAGGGAGAGGCAAGCGGAGAGCTGGCCGATGGAGAGGAGAGGGAGTCATCCGAGCTGGAGGAACAAGAGGAGGTTCGAGAAGCAGAGGCAGCACCAGAGAATGACGTGGCAAACAGTGAGAAAAGCATCCTGAGTGAGAACGAGGAAGAGCAGCCAAATGAGAACAAGAATGCCAGCTACATCTACCAACCACAGCCTGGGCTCGAACCGGCCTTGGATGACTACCTGTATGTATGTATCCCTTGTAAGAAAGGCTTCTCCAGCTCAGAGCAGCTTAACGCTCATGCAGATTCACACACAATGGAAGAGTTCAGCGTCAAAATTAGGGATGTGGAGGAGGGAAGTTCCATCAAGGATGAGGACCTAGAGAATCTGCCCAGAGAATCACAATCCATGAAGGAAGAATCAAAATCAGATCAAATGCTGCCTTACCACGTCTGTTCTATCTGCAATAAGGGCTACATGGATGTGGCTTTGCTGAGGCAACATGAGAAGAGCCACTGGCTGACCAGGCCGTTCCCCTGCAACATCTGCGGGAGGCTGTTCACCCAGAGGGGCACCATGACGCGTCACATGCGGGGCCACCTTGGTCTCAAGCCTTTTGCCTGTGAGGAGTGTGGCATGCGTTTCACACGCCACTACCGTCTGACAGAGCACATGCGAGTTCATACAGGAGAAAAACCTTACGAGTGTCAACTCTGTGGGAGGAAGTTTACGCAGCAACGTAACCTCATCAGCCACTTTAGAATGCACACATTGCCCTCATGAAGACGTACCTGGGTGATTTACGACTATCCCATTTTCAGAGTTGGCATTATCTCACACACATTTTTCAGATCCTTTCACTAAGACTAAATGAACATCTCTCTCTCTCTGTCTTTGAATGTCAAAAGACGTTCTAAGAGCATGGGTGATCATGGGTGTGGAGCTATGACTGAATATGTATGGTTATAAACAATTGTCCAGACATACAGTCACTGTCATCAGTCGTGTTGATCAAAACTTGTTGGGTATGCAGTTTGCCAGTCTCTTTGATTGTATGTCTTTTCCTCAGGGTTTTGGGCTCTGAGAGAGCTCTGTTGTTCAAGCACAAAGAAGATAACACTGTGACAGTTTCATCTCAAGGCTCAAGATTGGCATGCACATTGTATGTATCCCAAATGAACAAGCTTGGATGTCCATAATGTGCTAGGTTTTTGTTTCTGTGAGTTTTCAAACACATTGGATATTTTATAGTATTGTTAGGGGATTATATCCTAATGCTGCTGGGATTTCTGTGACTCAAGTTTCCTGACTCACCATATCATATATACCATATCAGCATTTAAAGACAGGGATAATGCCAAGATAAAAACAAACAACCAATCAATATCATAACCAAAGTGCTCTTAATATATATGTATAGGCTTTACAAAAATAATTATTACCTTACAGGATACACTCAGGTCAATCACTTAGAAGACCAATGAATGTGTTGAAAAGTTTTTAATATGTGTACCAAAATCTTGCAGGATTCATTCTCATGACCTCTGGAGTGTTTATAGGCCAGTTAATGACTCATAATGGACACATGATGCTGATAAAACAATCCATCCATCCAAAACTGTCATTGTATTTAAAGAGCATCCCATTTGAGTGATTTCATTTATAGTATAAAGATTTCATTTATATATATTGAGGTAGATAGATAGATAGATAGATAGATAGATAGATAGATAGATAGATAGATAGATAGATAGAAACTTTTTATAAATGCTTAAAAATTAGGAGCAGGCTGTGAAGCGCTTTGCCTGCAGTCAGCTAAATATTTCTCAAACATGCATTCAAACAGATTATGCTAAAAACAAATTAATACATTAATTTGAAATAGTTCAAATCAGTAACCAGGTTATAGATTTTAGAAACAACACTGTTTTTTAGATGCTTCAATTTTATTTTTTTACTGTGTTACTTTGAAATGAAGCCTAGATTGACCTCACCTTGGTGCAGTAAGGTAAAAATTGTAGGCAGCAATTTTACATGTATGTCATTTAAATGTATTTAAAGATTTGACATTGTTTATTTTTCTTGTGAAGAACATGGTCTTACCTGTGTTCCTGGTGCTTTACAGAGTTTTTTTGTGTAATTTGTACAGTTGCTCAAAATATGCAAATATTTCTATCCATACCATAATTGCGTGGTGTTTGTTTTTTTGCTATAGTTACTTTCTAAGCTTTTAATTCCAAATAATGAGCCATGCTAGCCAAATACTCATTGCAGTGTATGGTATGGTTATTCTTTGAAACTTTTACATTAAAAAATTATGGTAGAATTCATTGTTTGTTTCGTGTTTTTGATTTTGTGTATCATTTCAGGAAATTCACTGTATAAAAATTCACAATAAAAAAGGAATGCTTCATAGAATTTATTCTGGTCCACAATTGCTATTTGGATGCCATTAGAACAGTTTCTACAGTGTGTGTGAGGCATGACCACAGCGATCTCTGACCAGCAGATTAATGAGGGCAGGGAGGGTTGCAGCAGAGACTCATGGGAGGGAACAGATTCAAATCCAGGGGGCCCCGGCCTCAGTCCAGCTTGACGTGCAGAGAGAAGAGACATGGGGGTTTCGTCTGCCAGCTGCGGGGGCGTCCTTTGTGCACGTCAAAGTTGCATTCCCACAGCCCTCCTGCTCTTTGTGCTCGCTTGCATAATCTTCACATTCTCTCACTTAGGTGCCTGTCTCGCTTTGTTGGCAAAACAAACAGTTGCAGATTATGATTTAATAAATGCACAAAAGGCCTTTTTCACAGCAGCCACTTTGACATGAAATAGTAGGGCAAGCACAGGTGTTACTAATGACATTAATTAAGGTTCTGTATCATTTAGGTCTAACAGAGCCAGGGTCTTGCTACTGAAAGATTCTGCTACCCTAACAGAACCTTAATTAAGGTCATTAGGAACACCTGTGTTTACCTGCTATTTCACGTCAAAATGGCTGCTGTGAAAAAGGTCTATAATCCCAATTACCTACCCAATTTTCTGCATAAATGTATGCTAGGCCCTGCCTGTGTCCTTGTATTGGAGTTGTTTTCTACAGCATATGGCACATTTTGTAGATAGGAACTCCACACTAACTCACCAAAAAAACATGCTTACACTTTCACACACATACACAAAAACAAAGGGAGCTGCATGGTCATCTATTGTAGCATTCTTGTCAGTTGCTGATTATATTCAGCAAAGTGGACAAGGAATGGACCTTTTTCACAGCAGATATGAAATAGCAGGTAAACACAGGTGTTACTAATGACATTGATGAAGGTTCTATTTAGGTACAGAACCTTCATTAATGTCATTAGTAACACCTGTGTTTACCTGCTATTTCATGTTAAAATGGCTGCTGTGAAAAAGGTCTATACATTGTTTTCAGTTACAGCTACGGAGACTTTGGCATTATAGACATATAGCATACACACACCAACCACGTTTTTGCTGCTAAGCAGGTGCAGAGTACTTCTTCTTCATTTCCTTCAGACAGATTTTTCCACCTTGTCTCAACCAGTGAGTCACAAGCTTTTTTTTTTGGAAACATCAGCCTGCCATCATCCAGCACAATGACAGGGCCTCCTTTGGTGCAAAGTGCTGCTGACAGAGAGGTTGAGTTCAACACAACAGGCTGCATTTTTGTGCAACTCTCCTACGCTGCTTCATTTCCATTCATCCCATTGTCTTGAAGGAGCAGACAGGCTGAGATGACATTAGTGTTGGACAAGAGGGGCCACATGTGGCACAAAAACATTGTAATTAATGCCGTTAGTTGCATTTCATTGTTAAGACCCTTAGTGAATTTGCATTATTCATAATGACTGGATGCTTGCATTATAAGCAAATTCTGAAAAAAAAAAAATCAGCTTTCTAGATTTGAGTAGTTCTGGTGTTAATCTACCCATGGCACTCTGCAGGACAAACACTATATGTTGTCTGCTGAATTTATATGTGTCATGGTTATGCTGATAAGAGGAACAAAAGGATCGAGAGAGAACTATGTAACTAAAGCTGACATCTGGTCTTCTCTTCCTTGCTGTTATAAAAATACTCCTTAAAAATGGCTAGAAAATATCTATGCCCGTCATTCCTGGGTGTCAGAGGCGCATGCTGTCACCGCACACTGGCATCACATACAAGAGTGAAACATTCAATAACCCACACAAAATCAACTGCTTTGTTTAAAAATGCCTCATGGTGGATCGGGCCACAAAAATGAACTAGTTTTTCATTTTTAAATATAATTTATAGTGTTTTCAATAACTGCTGATTGGAAAACTGCACTCAACTGTGTCAAAAGGGACCTAATATTTAAATTTAAATATATAAAGCTAAATATAAATCAACTACTAAATAAAGTTACACACACACATCTATCTCCCTATCTCTGTCTGTATTTATGCATATGCTAAGTCAATCTTAAACGGTGACCAAAGTCCAGACCAGACCAGACTTTTATTTTTAAATGAACTATTCAGACAGGTTACAAGAATATATAATGAAGCTGATTGAACCATTGACTGCTCATCCATGAGTGCATAAGTAGTGAGGAGTGTGGACTTTTTATTTTTCATTGTCTTTTTCGTTTGTACGCCGCCTGTGAAATGTGCGTGCCTTTGAGCGTTGTTCCACGATACTATGACAACCCCCCCGCCACTGACGAGATCCCAAACACATTTTGTCTGTAAGTAATGTTTAATGTTTCCACACAGGATCACAGAACGACAGACATGCTCTCCGTATGAACAACATGAGACAAACGGGCAATTAAAGTCCCACAAACTTCCCAGATACAAACACAAACGCACATGCACACACCCACCCACACACACACATGCGCGCACACACACACACACACACACACACAGATTATATACAGATCAAATGACCATAAAGAATGTGGAACTGAACACTTTTTTCTATCTTAATATTCACACGGAACAGTGGTGGACATTAGGGATGGTTAAAATACTTAAAAGGCAGTAAATCAATAAAATCAACTACAATAAAATGGCTTTCTCATGGGATGTCAGCCATAATCACAGCAATAACAGCTCTTTAAAGTATTTTATACGCCATTAAAACATAACAATGCTTTTCTGAATACTTAAAACATGTTTTCACCCCTAAATTATATTATGCCTTACATACATATACGGATTTCTAGATGCAACACAAAACAGTTCTCACATAAGACTCTGAAGGTGGAAGTTACAGCGACCTCATCTGTTGAACACAACACATGAATACCATTAAATATATTGCATAAGGTTGGGTTTCTTCTCAAGTATTACTACAGTTGTGTTTGTACCAAGGGTAAGAGAAATGGCTTTTTGGGTAGAATCGTCAACAGCATCGATAACAGCGACAGCACAAAATAAAACCCTGGAAGTTCAAGTACAGACTTAAGATTCAGACACAACTAAAATACTTCTCTGAGCACGAAGAGGAATGTTTCAAATCAGACTTGCACATATATTAAAGGGTATGCAGACATGTAATAACACTTGTATCCTGACACATCCTTTTGAGACCGGCTAAAAATAGACCCTATTTGAAACATGCAGGTTGTTATGGAGAGCAGCTGATGACCTCCAGGTTCACACTGTGTGCTATATTAACTCTTTCCTGGATAACACTTTTGACCTAAGAGCTGACATAAGGGTGTCTGGCTTTGAGGATAAGCATCTGTCAAACTAGCATGCTTGAAATTTGTAGTTGACCTTCTCACAATAAATCTGTGGTACGACTTGCTATCAATTCCAAGTCAATCACAGTAGTGTAACTGATATTCATGTTTTTAAGTACTACCATATAACTGCTTGATTTTCTAAATACCATGATACTGCTGAGGAGAAATTAAAGATTAGATGCTCACTGATTTGTCAACATGATTTTGCTTAATCTAATACTGCCACGTGTTCCTGACTAAATCAAGAAAAATTACATTAAGAAATTGATTGATTTACAGATTGTTTTAATCTCTGATTTCTACGGTTTAATCTCTATTGAAGCTCACGATCATAGGCATGTGCGCAAATTAATTACTATGATCTATAAAGTGCATAAAAGTGGAAAACAGCATAATGAGTAATCTTGCGATAATAATGACGCCTGCTTTAGCTAAACACAAACACTTAAAATATGGCTCCCTTTATGGCCATCGTCCTCAGGTGTGACACTTTAGGTTTTGCTGTGTCACAAATTACAGTATAAACAACACAATACTTAAAGGATAGTTGGAATACTTCTGTTGGTTAAAGTCCGGTGTTGTTCTTCCCTCTCGAGACGAAGAACCGCTTAACTACCACATGAAATAAAAAAAACAGAAATTTCCGTTGATATTTGGATGCACGATACAAAATTTTGGTAAATTTCTTTTTGGGGACTAAATCAGCATGATCGGGAGGAAAATGCCACATGATGGTTTCTCTCAGAGGCTTCTACGGAGCATCCTGGTATAGAAAATTGGCCGGGGCAGCGACTTCAGTTCATAATTAGTTCAGCAACTCTTGTAAAATGCATCCACCACCTTAGCCGAATCAAAGCCTTACATCCTAAACTGCATCCGGTTCCACTGTTTGAGGAGACAGCAGGAGTCAGGCAGGGGACGATGTGTTCAGTAAGGGATTTGGTTCTGGTAATACTGAAGCATATCATAAGTTTTGCTCCTGTGGAAAACAAGATAACAGAACTATTAGTGAAGGACGCAGCGGCCATCTGGTTGAAAACATTTACCCTTATGACTATGCAAAGTAGAACAATCTTACAGGCTGTAGATGTAACTTTATACAATGTGTTTGCATATTTTAACCTCATTAAAACTGCAGCACAGCAATGCAAGATTAGCAAAGAAGGTGCAAAAACTAAACAATGAAAAGAGAATAAAGCCGTCTTACCTGCTGCTGAGGAAACAACTTTGGATGATTTTGATGATGTAAGCCGCTGCCTCCTTTTCACTCATCTGAGGGTTAAACCGCCCTCTGAAAAACAAACAATTCATGCTTAAACCCATTTTTGT
Organism: Neoniphon sammara; assembly: GCA_900302535.1. Taxonomy (NCBI): domain Eukaryota; kingdom Metazoa; phylum Chordata; class Actinopteri; order Holocentriformes; family Holocentridae; genus Neoniphon; species Neoniphon sammara. The sequence continues at coordinate 24,461 of OMKZ01014857.1, read as the reverse complement.
TTAAATAAAATTTCACTTTCACTGTTCTTCCTCTCTTTCTAATCAGTTTGTTCCTTCTCAGACACCCATGGTGTAAGTTGCCATTGTAAGCATTTGAATTTGCGCATGCAGAGAAAGCATAGAGGTGAAACGGGATAAAGAGCCAGATAAATGAAAAACACCAGAGGTAATAGCCAAAACAAGTTTTTAAAAACTATAAATTATTATGTCTATAGAATTGGTGGCATTTATTTCAGGGTCGTGTCATTAAACATGGCATCAAGGCTGCAGCTGCTTGCTGGAACAAGTTTACTTTGCAAGCTTTCATTGCACACAGATGTAGAATTGGCAAAGTGTCTCAGGTCCACATAGACATAGCTGGTCTGCTGTGGTCATATTTACTGTTTAATCTCAAAACTCAAAATTTTCATGTGGCCCTAATCCTCTCTGTCCTGTCTTTCCAACACTTCACTACAAGGCAACATATCTCAAAGCTCATAGGGCAGATTACCATGAAATTTACTGATGCTCCCCAAAGGATGAACCCTGTCAGTTTTGGTGACCTCCTGACCTTTCCTTTGGCAGCATCCTCAGGCCAAAATTTTAACTTTGTACACAAGACATCATAAAACCCAATATGCAGATTGCCATGTTATTTATTAAGACCATTCATGCTCCCCAAAAGAAGATTCCTCTTGATTGTGGCGACCCTGTGACCTTTCCTTTAGCGCCATTTTCAGACTAAAATGTTAAATTTGATATCTCAAAATCTATTTGTCAGTTTACCATGAAATTTGGAATGTTGTGCTCTGTTTTTGCTCTCCAGAGGATGAACTTGATCAACTTTGGTGACCTCATGACATTTCCTCTGGCACCACCATCAGGCCAAAATGGACATATCCCGCTGCATGCATTTCCCCTGACATGCAACAAGACAGCAGGGCACCAGAGGCGGGGGGCCACACTTGTTGCCTTTATTAGGCTTGCCACACATTTACCAGAACATCCTGATGGCCTTAGATACAGTAACTGTATGATTACTTCTGATGACTGCTTTTTTTCCTGCTAGCATGTGAGAGCATTCCTTTAATGTGACAGTATAGCTCTTACATTTTACTTGAACTGAAATGAACCAACTCAGAATTGTGGCATCTTCACAAAAACACCACTTAGCAGTTAACTTCAACTTAGAGTCAAATTATCTCTAAGCAAGTAAAACATTTACATAGTTTAGATCAGCCTAATATTAGAGGGGAAAACTAACACATAATAAAAAAAATAACTGGTGAAATTAAGGTTTAGGAAGAAAAAAGTGTGAAGTTCAGATAATGACATATTTGGTCAAGGCCATTGTGAAGTCTGAATGTGACGGTACAGTTTATTCTCACTGTCTCACTTTCAGTGCTGAGCTCCTTATTACTCTTTCATGAGATCTGTTGTAAGAACATCAGATTCGGTCAGGGTGTTTTCCACTACACTGCAAACTGACTGGATTCCTACAACAACCATGCAGCCATAATCTCAGATTACACACAGACATAATACTGCAGCGCTCACTTGAGGAGTTTAATGGTTTGTCCTCTGAAGCACGGCAGTCCAGTGTCCAGCATCAGAGTCACCAAAGAAACCACTGCATCCATGTAGGGACTGTGTGCAAAAAGAAGGAGCAAATGGAAATAAAACTTAGTAATCATAAAAGTCACAGTGGGAAAATTATTCTTCTATATAAAATGGACCATGATCTTCCTATTTAACTTAACCTTCAAACCCAATATCCCCTGCCTATCCATATCAACAAAACTCATAGGAATAGTTAGTGCTTGGATGAAATTATGGACCAGCATGAATAGCTTTTGCCCACTGCATTGACTATTTCAGAAATCCCTTACCAATGTACAGTGTCTCTTACCGTACAGCCAGATATCCTCTAACGCACATCTCCATGAACCACTTGAAGGGCGTCGCCTCCATCTTGCCTCCCATGATCATCACCATCTCGTCTGTCAGCTTGATGTCGGGCTCCCAGCCCAGGTTTCCACCAGGTGAACTCTCAAACATGAAGCCAAAGTCTGGAGAAAACACGTGCAGAAACACATACAAACACAAATGATTACCGTTACTCTGTATAGCCCCAGATGTGTGATTACCAAATCTGTGTCTATGCCAGTTGACGATTTTTCTGGTACAACACAGTGATCAGCTTTTCTAATACACTTAGGATCTCTCTTCAGTATGTTATTCACCCTCTTAATGCACGTATAGTCTCTATGTAATCGACTGTTATGAATATGATGGATATGAAGCAAAGCCAGAAGCAAAAGTAAGAAAGCACCACAGTAGGGCTACACCAGGGCCTAATATAAATTATGTTTCAAAGTAAAAGCCTAAAAGTGATCAAGGCTATGTAAAATACTGATATAATCTGCAACCACTGCAAAGTAACTGAACAGTACTGAACTATATTGTAGCTATGCATAATGTTGACCTATATGAACCAATACAATGCTATTAATTCATATAGGTGATTGGTACATACATCCTATTTCACAAATAAGCTTAAACTTCACTCAGTTGCTCTGTAGTTCTAACAGAACAAATCAATGAACAGTGACAGCTATGTTCTCTTTTTCTGGCACATTAACTCATAAAGACATCCACCAAATGAACACAAGTGTTTTATTCAACCCGTAATGTGAAAGGATGAAATAAATAATCATGTGATCCTGACTCTGGCCATAGTGGATCTCATCCAAAAATGAGTCCCGACCACAGCTGCCATGTGTCAGGCTTAGTGCTTGTACTTGACAGCGTGTACATACCAATGTGGATAAGATGCCCCTTGCTGTCCAGCATGATGTTGCCGTTGTGTCGGTCTTTGATCTGCAGCAAGAACAGCAGAAGGCTGTAGGCCGCCATGCTGCGGATGAAGTTGTATCGCGCCTGTGGAGAGATGGTGAGGACAGGAAATGAGCAGCGCCTCACTGGCTGACTGGACTTCTGCCTGTCCTTTTTAAGTTGTGTATGTTCCACTACACCCACATCAGCTCGTCCTGAAACATTTCTTCTCCTTCCCCATATACCTAAAACTTAAAAACTAATTTTTCAGTAAGTAGACTGTGCTGTCTATAAATGAAAAAATATAAATAAATTCCATTACAGTTCACTATGTAGAAATAGCAGAGAAAAGTGACAGAGTAAGACAGGTTTGGGATTAAACTGTCAAAATGACATCTGGGTAACATTACACAGAATACTCAAAGGTTAAAAGGGTACAGATTTAAGGGTAATGATCCGAGGCTTCATCTCCACACCTTCTGGAAGGCCAAGGTGGACTCATCTCCATACTGGTTACGGAAGTAATCATACATCCCAAAGTCTGTCTGTCTGCCGAGTTGGTCACGAGATTTACAGTCTGGGATGCACTCGATCACGCCACACTGGGGAGGAAAAGATCAGTCAGTAAACATCTGGATGGAGGAGTGCAGGCTTGTGAATATTAGGGATGGTTTAACAGGGCAGAAGAGTTTTACCCCTGGGGCAGTGGCCACCACTCGGTAGGGGAAGACGAACAGATCCAGGCCCACCAGCTGGAAGATATTCTTAAAAAGGCCAATGATCTGCAGAGCCAGCATGTCCTGCAGAGGAGAGAGGAAGAACATGAGCACATGAAGATTGCAGGAAAGTAGCTATAAGATTTTAGAGTTTCCTCCCCTTAAACGTCTGTGCTTATCAGCAATTGAAGGGAGGTGCTGTACCTGTCGACAGTCATCTCCCACTTTAAAGATGGCAGCCTGCCAGCAAACCCTGCGGGATCCATCTGCACTCTCTTCTCCATCTTCCAGGGAGTCCGAGGGACAGCGCAGGCCCTCCTTTTCCAGTTCGCTCACTCCACATCGCTTCACCTTAAACTTGGCCAGGTAGGGCGCCTTGGCAGCGCTGCGAGGACACAGACCAATACATCAGATCACCAGATATACACAGAGGACATGTGGACGGATTGCTTTTGGTACCAAAGATGAATTCTACCGATTTGAAATAATGAGTGACATGTCAGAAGCAAGCACCCTGACTGAAACAAATATTCAAATATGTCATTACCTCTGCATGGGTGTTCCAGACTTGTAGTCGATGTCAAGGACTATAGCTTCAGGGTTACTTGGTAGGTAGCAGCCTATGAGGAGACAGACAACAGTAGGTTGTGCTCAGAACAATAAGAGTAAGAAGTCTGGGTTTACAACAAGATGAACAACAATGGAACTCCGTAAAGAAATCAGAAAAAAACAAATTCAGAGGATTCATGAATCTGCCTTTCACTATATCACATGTGGCGCAGTTATTACAATAATCTCAATCAGTATTTGCATTTTTAATCAGCCTACTAAACACTAAAGGCTATTATGGAAAAGTATATTACCTGGCTGGACTTTGATGTCTGACAGGGCTTTAAGACAGGCCCTCTTTCTCTCATCCCCCTTTGGAACTGGCCTGAAAAACAAAAACAAGTCCAAGTCCACAGTGAGACATTTTCTTGTATTGGGCATTGCCAAAAAGAACACTTAAAAAAAAAGAAGTCACTGAATAGGAGGGTTTATACAACCCAGATCATGAATTTACTTGATAATGGCAGACACATTGGTGATCTTGTTGAAGAAGTCAAACTCTCTCTGGTAGAAGTCCTTGGCCGGACCAGACAGAGAACCTGTGATCTCCTCCACCATCTGCTCCAACAGCTCCCCTATGTCAGCTACACAGAGACGACACCAAGAGGGAAAAAGGGTGAGAAAATGAACTTGTCTGGATGACAGTATAATTACTGGAGCTTATTTGGATGACACTATAATTACATGATTAAGGCAAGACATTTAATTAGCAATTTCAAGAGCACTCTTCGGTACAAAAAGGAAACAATACAATGTTAGCCGTAAACTGATTAATAAAAAGGGAAATATTAGGCTTGGTTTATGCTAGAAACTGAATTTTTAGATTTCAATAAGAAATAAAATGCCTCAGTTTCTGTCAAATGAGTCCATAATTATAGGGACAATTACATAATGACAATGGATGTTAATTAAAAAAGGCAAGACGTTTCTATAGTTAGGTTTTCACTTTAAATGTAAAATCTATTCAAGGAGACAGGCTTCATGCATGAGATGCATGGAGCAAATTTAAGTGGAATTCTGTGTTACATGCTCCAGCCTTAGATCAGCTGCTCTGTGATCAATTAAATCAAAGCCAATGCAGCTCTCACTCACACTGTGTATGTGTGTGTGTGTGTGTGTAAGTGACAGTAAGAGAGAGAGATAAGAGTCTCACGATCTTTGTGGTGTCCCTCTTCATCCAGGTAAATGTTGGTCTTCATGTTCCAGATGAACTGGTGGGCCAGCAGCTGAGACTTCTGGGCCGCCCACAGGATGTACTCCCTCACATACCCCATCTGAGCAGGACACAGAACCGCACATCAATATAACAGCTGTTTCAATCACTTGGGAGTCAAAGTCAGCAAAGCCAGAATGGAAAGTGGAGTTAAGTTTTTTTTAGCTGCAACAAGCAATTAGAACA
>OMKZ01014856.1:71055-81494 GCA_900302535.1 Neoniphon sammara | reverse complement strand
TTCAGCTGGTATTTTGGGTTTAGCTGAACTGTCATAATGCTAGGAGTGTGTGTCAGTTTACTTTGTGTAAGAGAGAGAGAGAGAGAGAGAGAGAGAGAGAGAGAGAGAGAGAGAGAGAGAGAGAGCGGAAGCAACATTTGCCCACATCAAAAAGTGATTGATTTGTTGGGGCGCTTCAGTGGCTCAATGTGTAGAGCGTGTATCCACGTATCATTATCGCGGCACCGCGGGTTCGATTTCGACTTGCACCCTTTGGTGCATGTCATCCCCTCTCTCCCCCGTCTTTCCTGTCTGTCTCCACTGTCACTGTTGAATTAAGCAAATTTAAGAAAATAATCTTTAAAAAAAGTGATTGATTTGTTCTTGCAACAAATGCGCCTGCAAACGCTTTTTGCTTAAGCACACAGAGCTTACATTGTTTGCGTGTGTATGTGTGACGAAGACAGACTGATTATGTGTCGAATGAGGCAGAAATACCTTTATTACCACAATTCAGCAACTCAACAACCATAAAACAATTCAAGAAACAACTGCAAAACACACAACCATAATTAAAAGGAAAAATATTCTTAAATTTTCTCTTCCAGTCTTTGCTCTTCCTGAAAAATACAGACTACCTTTAACCCCCAACACTGAAACAAACTGTCACATTTTGCACAAATTTGAAGTATGAAAACTCAAGTCACAGCTTTGCCATTACCATTTCTGATTTCCATATCCCAACTTCTTATCTGTTTTACTTCTAGCCTGCCACTGAGGTAGCTGGCTTATCCTCAACCACATAAAAGTCAGCAGGCACACCTTCCTCCTCTCTGACACTGTATACCTTGGCTCCTCTGTGTGCCCCTCCTTAGAGAATTTGATATCCAGCTCTGCTCAGCAGCCCCACACTGTCCCCAGCGTGCTCTCCAGCCTAGAGCATTCCCCAAACAAGTGTTCAGCTGTGTCAAACATCCCTGCAGAACAGGCAGCTCTCCCCCGCGGTTGGATCAAGGTGTGCCACCTGTCTGCTCATAGCAAAAGCCTTATGAATAACCCTCCACTGTAGATCAGCGCCACGCTTCTCTACTGCCTCGTTCACGTTAGAGCAAAGCACTGTTGTTGCTGCTCGTTTAGTGCTTAATCCGGTCAAGTGCACACTCAGACAAACTAATAGTACCAAGTCCTGCTCGAAAAAGTAGTGACAATAAATGTGAACTGTAGTTATTGTGCAAATGAGTCTGGATTTGCATGTATGGATGGGAAAGAGACTTGAGAAGTAGTAGCTGCAGTGATAAAAATAAAAATTAAAAATTGCAAGAGTGAGAACTGTTACTTATTCATACATACAAGTATTTTCAGTCTTCTGAAGGTGTGTGTGTGTGTGTGTGTGTGTGTGTGTGTGTGTGTCTGTGTAGAGACACAGAACATGAGCAGCTCCAACTAATAACTTTGGTTGTCGAGCCCCAAAGCGCTACTGTGGTCGTGGCCTGTGGGAGACTTATTCAGAGCTGCGTGCATCCCCTTAGTGACGAGCTAGGCCCCCAGTCCCCTGACCACCCTGAAGGTCTCAACCCGCTCAGTGATCCGTGGTGATGTACCTCCACTGACACAGCTTCTAGCACCAGTTTTCCAACCTGTCTGAAATCCCCTAGCTGTGGAGAATGTTAAGATCGAACTGGGTCCTCGTCCTCCTGGTGCTCTTCAACTACCGCATGAAGGGAGTTCCTCTAGACTTCAAGCAGCTCTGCTTTTCTGCAGCAGCCCCCGGGTCTTCCAAAGAGCCTGGAATTCTGGACTGAACCTCTTCAGCAATTTGATGAGACAGCTGGTGTAAACGAGTTCCCATCACTGCAGCCAGCTCCACTGCTGTTTTCAAACCCCTCATATCCACCAAGTCGCCTAGCCTGGTGATGCCTGCTCTAAGAAGCTAAGCCTGCAAGCTGGAAGAGCCAAACAGTCAGCGGGGCAACAGTGAATTGTGCATCAAAGGCTCTTGCAGTGTACATCCTCCAGGGTTGGCGGTGTCCCGGATGACTGTGAGGTGCCACACTTGCAAGAAAAAGTCCAGTCAAATCTACCCAACCAGGACTCAGCACAATCTATCACAATCTAGACCCCCTGCCTTTCTCAAAAGGGCCCAGGCTAAGTCAGTCCATCTACCATCATGGGGATCCAACAGTCTTCATGCCACCTGCAACACAAGGCAAAAACCTTGCTCACGAGGTCCGCCAGACCCCTTCCTCCTTACAAGACAGGACAAGGGGATAAAGAACCAAAAATCAGGTCATGACCTAAAAGAAGCCAACCGGCCTCCTCTGCAGCTTCTCAAGTGATAGCGAGAAACACATAGAGAGACAGTGCTGTCTTTTTGTGGGCCCAGTTGCCTTATCCCTATCAGAATCAGCACAGATTTCTTTGGGAGATGAAAACTTTATCAGTTTGCACATACTGATGCAGTCTGACATTCAACCGCTCGCTGAATACAAGCGCTGATGACCACTGGCCCACATAAGCTGACCCGCTGAGACGTTCCTTTGTGTCACGCATTTATGAGCAATAATGTGTCAGACAGTAACCGGCTATTCCAGCAAAACCACAAGATTCTCTGCCCACATGCGGCATATTCAGAAAGGGATATAACAGAGGCAAGAAGTGTCAGCTATCTCTTTTAAAAGGTCTGAAGAGGAGGTAAAGAAAGGAAAGAGAAATGAGAAAGTGAGACAGAAAGAAGCTGCAGCCAGAGGTCAGAGATGTCCACTCTCCTTGAAATGAGAACTGACATTCATATTCTAAAGCAAGACATTCAGTTGACAGATGAAAAGATCTTCTAGAAAGTCACTGCGAATGGATACAAACACATGAATGCTCTGGTGTTTAGCATTTTCAGCTTGCATTCTTTTACATACTTGTTTATGCATGTAGAATATACATACATACATACAATAAGGACAAAGTGCATAACAACCACCCATATAAGTAATCTGCTAAACATATCTGTAGTTATGACAGGTCTGCAGCCACAAAGAAAGGGTAAAAGTGTGTGTGTGTGTGTGTGTGTGTGTGTGTGTGTGCGCGCACATGTGCAACAGTAATTACATTTGTATATTAAAGAGATGTTTATTAAGGATGCACACATAAGCAAAAAGTCATAACGTTAAGCTCATTCACTTTAAGCCTATTATGTGTACACATATCCCTTCCTTCTTTCATCCCCCTCTCCTCTCTGCTCTGTCCTCTCCTATCCTTTCCTCTGCACCTCCTTTCCCCTCCCTTCTATCCTGGGACAGTATGTATTAGTATAGAGCCCTGGCAGGTGTTTGCTCATTCAAGTGACACAGTTTTATAATGAGAAAAGTGCAAATTTCGGAATATACATTCAGCTGCCTGTGTCTGGATGTGACTGTTCCCTTTGCCTTGTCAACAGCCCATCTGGGGACTCACGTTTGTGTGTGTGTGTGTGTGTGTGTGTGTGAAAGAGAGAGAGAAAGAGAGAGGGAGGGAGGGAGAGAGTACAATGTTTATTGAGGTGCATAATGTATATTCTGTATATCAGCCATTCCTCAACCTCCATTACCTGTTACACCTTTCCCAGGCACACCATCTTTTTAAAATGTGCCACACTCCATACAGTAATTGGCTTGCTGAGATTCATCCTGTGACAGAAATGATTTTCTTTCATCGGTTTCTACCTGCCATGCCGAGTTCAGTGGGACACCTCCGACCAGCCGCACTTCATTAAGTCCTTTTGAGAAGCGGGTCGGCAGGGACGCAGCACTAGGCTATACACCCTATTGTATTTTGCCGAGGGATACATTCTCCCCCTCCAACTCAAGAGCAGAAAGCCAAACCAACCTTGGTCCATAAGGAGATACCAATTCTTTCTAGGGTACACGCTCAAGGTATCCTTAAATAAAGGCTTCAAAAAGCTCTGCAAAAGAAATGAACAATTTTGGAAAGAGACCTCATCGTTTCAATCATAAAAGTCTCTAATGTCCTCGCAATTAATTCTTGCTATTACATTTCTGTTGTAAAAAGCGATTCCTTCCCCAACTCAGCTGCCACTCAGTATATACTAATTAACCCCCTTCTTCAGGTCTTTTTGTCTACAACTAGCAAATGATAACTGGCTGACTACACTAATAATGGTAGTAATAACTGAATCTGTTGCACCACTGAACAACACAGAGTCTCTTTTTTCAAACTTTACCGTTGCAAAGAAAACAGGGCTGACATTTGTGTGACACCTGTTTCTGTGATCCTGAGGCAATACACAGCATTTTTGACAACTATTCACATCTTCTTTTAATTATAACAGCGTTCCTCCAAACCAAGTAAACTATGAAACTTTTTTTTTATTTCAACAAAGGCTGAGTCTAATATTTCACGACACAGACATGAACAGAGAGGCAACAAAGAAAGCAGGTACAAGAACCTCAAGGTCAAAGAGAAAGTTTGCCTTTGTCCTTCAAAGGTGATAACCGGGTCTGAAAGCTCTCATAAAATGCCTCCTTAATTCCTCTCCTTTATCCCACCAAGGCCTACGTTCCCTCTCCTTTCCCTCCTTTTCTTTCTCTCATGTTTTATGGCCCTTGTCTTGGAGAAAGGGGACTTGTTAGGGATCTTTGGAGATTTACAGTCAAGTTTTTTTCTATCAGAGAGAACCCTGTACCAATCTTCAGGATGATATGAAGGGATGTTTCATGGAGGCACTCTTCCAGGAAATACAAAAAAAGAAAAAAAAAACAGACACAGCTGTCTCAAAGTTTAACTTCCCTGCAAAGATTGAGTTTTGGGAGAAAGTTCTGCTATCTGTTTAATACAAAGTCTGTCAGGCATTTCTTATTTTGATATTTACTTTGGAAAACTTTTAAAAGCCCATCCACTAAATTGCTCAGGCACAGATACTCTGAATGCATCAAAGCCTTCATGGTTGCATACTGAGGAGGTGGAATACTTGGCATTCCACAAGCACACACATGTGTGCTTGCAAACATTTGAACATGCGCGCTTGCACGCACGCACAAACACACACACACACACACACACACACACACACACACACAAACAAACACACACACACACAAAAATAGCCAGCAAATTGATCCACAGCTGAATATTTGACATCTGAGGACCTGAATAGTTTCATATTCAGGTCCAGTTGGCCCTTAGCTGTTCATCCATAACACTAATCTTAATGTTTAAAGAGATTTGATCAATCCAACAGATAGCACAGTATAAGCAGAGAGGGGTACCACAGGTATGCACCTCAACAATTTTGCAGGTCACACTGACATTGCAAGTAGATCAAAAAGCCAGAGAGAAGTTTGGTAACTGTGGTGAACTAAAGCACCAATACTGCTGCTCTGCTCAGGTGAGACCACGGCTGGATAATAACACACTTGTAATGACATGTGTGTTTGTATAAATACTTGTCATTTACTTGATAAGTTTCTTTTTTTCTCATTATGGCTTAAAATATGATTAAAGTCACTAAGGCTTCATATATATACACACATCTAATTCTAAGACAAGATCAATCTGAGCACATGCATCCTTGAATGCCTGATATGAGGTCAACAAGACACTAAGAGCCTTCATTAAAACTTGTTGCGTCAGTGAAGAGCAACACAAGAAGCTAACTTAAAGAAGCAACTTAAATCACACAAGTGACCATCAAGTGTGGCATACGGCAAGGAGGTTCACTGTCCCTGCTGCTGTTCTACATAGACCTGAACCCCCTCAGTTGGATCATGTCAAGAGTGGGAGTACCACCAGCCACCTTCTCTATAAGGCTGACATTAAACTGTCTGCCAAGAATGAGTGAGACATCAACTCACTGATCCATCTCACCAGGATAACCAGCAATAACATCTGAATGTCGTTTGGACTGGATAAATAGGGGCAGATGGTAGAGAAGAGAGCAAAGATGAGTTGGACTGAGGGGTTAAAACTACCAAGAAGGCCATGTAATAGACATACAGGACAGTTATGAAATTAGATGTATTAAGATAATGCATCAAGCAAATGGAGCAAGGTGGAAACCTGAAGCAATAACAAACTTTAAGCCAGTAGCACATCATCTTACAAGCTATCAAGTACCAAGATCTGGACAAGAGAGACAAAGAAGCTGCAGATATCAAAACCCAGAGGATTCAATCCAGAGTTCAGTACCCTGAGACTGTACATCAGAGGTGTTGGGTCTTGAGTATCGAGGCCATCATTTTGAATGAAACATGATGATTTTACGAGTACATCTGCATGAACCATACTCAAGTACAGCTCCCAAGGATGAAATGCTCAAAGAATCTCAAACAGATAAAGAACAAGATGTGGATAAAGAACAAGTTTAGGAGGAGGAGGAACAAGTGGACAGGATCTGACGTGTAAACTGTGCAAAGAGACTTGAAAAGCAGGAGGTTGTAAGATGCAAGTGGGGACAGCATACACTGAGTAGCACAAGGTTGTGGGGATTGTGTACAGGAACATCTGCTCCATATATGGGCTGGACCCTCCTGGTCAGATGAGAGACACTACCAAGAGTGGTTGAGAATGATAGAGGTGAGATTACATTGGATTCTGACTTCCAGGTCCAGGCACACTGTGCAAATGCATAATAAATCGAAAACAGTAGTAGTGATAGAGGCAGGGATTCCCAGTGACAGCTACATCAAGAAGGAGGAATATGAGAAGCTGGAGAAGTACCAGGGAGGGAAAGAGCAACTGGAGAATCTGAGAAAAGTGAAGGCAAAAATAGTATAAGTGGTGATGGGAACACTCAGGGCTGAGACTCCCAAACTGGGAGAAATGGCTCCAACAGATTCCAGGAACAATGACTGAGGTCTCTGCCCAGAGGAGTGCAGTTTTACAAGCAGCCAAGATACTGCACAGTACTCTCAAAGTCCCAGGTCTTAGGTAGGTGACTCAAGGTTGGTGCTCTTTTTTGTTGAGGTTAAACAAAGCTTGACTTGGACAGTATCCAAATTGTATTAATGTTAGAACACCCTCAAATTATATGGTGTTACTAAGCAATTTAAAAAAATAATTTTTTAATGGGTTTGAAGGAGAATTAAATGCTGAATTTATGCATTCATTGCTATATAGCATCTATATGCCGCACTTCTCTGAGGTCACAGAACCTTCAGGGTATTAAGGTGATTCTCAAAAACGTCTAAAACAGAACAGCAAACATTACATTAGCGCGCTCTCTCTGGGATTACACAGGAAAATAGCAACTAGCACAGCTGCAGGACGTTAGCCGCTGACTACGCTACACATGGAAGGTAAATACATTGTGGAGTCAGATGAACTTTGAGACTGCGTAGTTACAAGGGATATTTCTGTTGCCATAATGGTTCATCTTCTAGAGGTAACACTGCTCATATTGTTACACTTTAATGTGAAGGTCCCATTTGGACAGCAGTACATTTGAATTATTTCCATCTTTGGCTGCAACTTTCTCATAAATTTTTTTGCTTCGTCCAGATTTGCTGGCTCCCTCTGTCATTATAGGTACAAACCTGACATGCTGCCAAATTCCACCGGCTGGATTAATTTTAGGTTATTTTTTTCCATTTATCTGAGTGGTGATGCATGGTATTAAATGATACCATTGCCATTTTTAATTACCAGGATACCGTTTTACCATTATACCTCAACTATGTAATCAAGAGTAATTTATGTCACCCAGTTTGGGTAATCCCACTGACCACAATTTTGATGAGATAACTAGTAACAGCAGTGGAACACATTGTTAAAGTAAGTCCAGACTGTTTGGAAAAGGTCACAGAGTCAGTGTGTTGCAGCAAATTGAAAGACAAACTGATCATGAAGCAAGACATCGTGAAAATACACACATTCTTTTGTAAGAGTGAAGGATCCAGACACCAGTCCATGGGTCAAACTTCTCATGTAGTAGTAAATGATGCTATACAAAGAAAAAAAAAACACACAAAAAAGCCACAGTCTCTGTTGTCTGTTCCAATGGCACAATTAACTACAGGAGAAGCTAATTTCAATGACTGTTTTTGTTTAATTACAGCCATAGGTTCCTGCCACATTAGTCTAATTTTGTATAATGTAGTAATGTATTCAGCTCTACCAATCATGTGGTGGCAGGAAATATGATACTCACAGGGACAAATCAACCAATATTGAACCAGACAGTGTGAGTTTGGCCCTTGGGAAGCAAAGGAGGAGGAATTCATGGAGAGTAAAAAGAGGGATAAAGGGAGTGAAAGGGATATGGGAAGAAAAAGCAAATATAAGGGGTAGAAAAGAAATGAAATGGGATAGCATATTAACAGTGTTGAATTAATGATTTACATGTCATACTCCAGTCAGTGTTCACACACGACGAACAGAGTTCACTAAATGGGCCTGTGAATTCAGCTTGGAAAGTAATTACACATAAGTTCCTTCTAGTATGGGAATGAGGAATAAATTGTAATTATGCCTCATTGCAAAATTTCTCCATCGCAGGGAAAAAAAAAGCTATTAACAAGTGCTGAATTACATGAAACCTAAAGAGCAATTTGTAAAGAGATATTACCCTCCTTTGAATCTTATAAAAAAGAGAATCCCTCTTGCCTAGTGCTCATCTTTTTCTCGGCTGCCAAGCGCGGCTTAAGTCCCTCAGTGGTAAGTGATGGAAAGGACAAAATTGGCTACTTTTGGGACAATGACTTATTTGAAATTCAAACAACTCTTCACAGCCATCAGAACACCTTTGAGAGGAAGAGAGACAAGAGAAGGCTCTTTTATCTGACTAAACGTCTTAGAGGTGAGCTGCAACCCTGACATCAAACAACAATAACACCCGGACCTGCACCACTCAAAGGCCTGTAATGGAGTCAGTTGCTACATTTGTCAATGAAAAACCAATATGTTTATGCTAATGCTTTGTGGCTGACTTTAATAGAAGATGCTCTGTAAGTGACACTCTCTATGAACTCCTAGGAGAGAGACAAAAAGTACACACACACACGCGCGCGCACACACACACACACACATTAACACCTGCGATGAACAATGCTGCTGAATTCGACAAAAGATTCTATTTCTAGCCTTTTCCACCAGGAAATGAGTTTGGTTTGCCAGTGTCTTAGGCAATCACCTTTACTGTAATGGGTATGATAATTATCCTATCTCCTATGATATTAAAGAAAAAAAAAAAAGGTTTTACATCCAATATCTTGTTAGGTAGACTAAAATGCAACTGTTGCACAGGATCATTCTTTCTTGCTTAAAGGCACTTTCTACAGAAATTTAATATGGCATCATATGGTGAATATTGCACTTCTGCATTCACTCTAAATGCAAAAATCTGTCATCAGTAAGAAGTTTCTCCATTGACTTCCACAGCGAAAACACTGCGGGTAAAAACTCGCTGACATTTCCTTCTGTCTTCTCACATATAGTGAAAGAAGTGAGCCATATCCATATTGTGATTGCAGATTCTGATAGAGAATTTACCCTTTAACTTCAAATCCCACTAAGCTGCATTGAAAGGGACCTGATCTCGGATTTAATAGCATGAAAGACACAATTTAAATAAATCTGGATGGAAAATATGTTTAAAACCCCCCAAAGTGCAATATAAAAATGATGTCTGTGTAAGAAATGTTTCCCAAATGTTGCACGCCAATTAATGAAAATTGAATTAAGTATGCTGCATATCTTTTCAAAAGAATTTCTTGGTACTTTGAAGTGCATGCTCACTCACAACTTCTTGCTCTGATTTGATAAGGTACTTTACTTTGCATAGAACTGGAGAAGAAAAAAAAATTCAACTGACTGTAGCAGAGCAAAGTATGCAAAAAGTTGAATGGGTTTGGGTTTGTATCTTTGAGCAACTGCATGCTTGCCCTAATCCCCACCCTCTTCTTCCTTCTCCCAACAGGCAGCAGGGGAAATTAATCTGAAACCTACTGTGCTCAAAGGTGTCTGCAGCTGAGACATCTTTCCTTTCTCACACTGCCAGTGGCACTTTGGAAACACTCACCATCTCAGTGCTCCCATCAGCATGTGCATCTGAATTTGCCACATTCAGCAAGACAACTCCCAAAGCCTGTGTGCTTGCACACACACACACACACACACACACACACACACACACACACACACACACACACACACACACACACACGCACACGCACATGCACACGAACAAACACACAGCACATCAAAACAGCACAATGCCAACCCAAAACAACAACACCACAATTCTGCAGAACTGCCAGTCTCCATTTGCTTTTCTGATACTAATAAGAGAGTCCTTGGCTGCTTCTTTTTGGTTTTTCATTTCCAAACTCAGAGCGCTGCGCTGGAAATGCCATGAAATAGCCCCCCAAGCCTGACCCCCGGAGTGATATGAAATAACCTGCAGAGAGCATCAACTGTTGAATTTAATGTTCTGTGCAGCTCTTTACTGCTGGTCTTTCAGAGGAAAAAAGGGTAGG
>OMKZ01014856.1:32201-56212 GCA_900302535.1 Neoniphon sammara | reverse complement strand
TTTTTTTTTTTTTTTTTTTTTTTTTTTTTTGCTGACAACCACAATGGGAAAAAATGACAGATTTTTGAACGAACATTTCTCTCCATAATCTTCATGTTAGCCATAACGCAGGTTAACAAAACACAGTATTGAAATAATGAATTAAAAACATACAGGAAAGGTTACTAGTGAGGTCAACAGTAATGGCATATTCACGAGCCATTCATTATTGCTACCGGTTAACGAGAAGATTAACTAGTCAAGGCAGTATAATAAACAAAATATCCATATATGTTAGCGCTTGCTAGCTCTACGGCTAACAAAACAACAGTCTTCATTCCTACTCCGTTCTCACACCTTACATCTGCTATTAGAGACATTCTACCTGACATTTTCGCACACCTTCAGTAGTTAGCTGTAGCTGTTGCATAGCTGGCAGAGGACTGCGAGTGTGAGGGCGACACAAGTGCAGGAGAGTGCCACAGAGTGGGAGGGCCTTTAAACAGCAACAAAACACAGCCTTGGCCAGCTTCTGTATTTTGAATGCTAAATCTCCAGCACAGGTATGCTGTGATTTGTTCATTAGTCAGCGCACTACCATTCAGCAGCCCTTGCTGGTATTTACTCAGTCATGCAGAAGCAGAGATACCACATATTGAACTTTAAGAAAATGCGTAGTATGTCTCTCTACATCTTTGCGTTTTGATGCATGCACTTACAGAAACGACTTGAGTATGTATATGTACAGCGTTTGTGTGCAGGTGAGTGTGGATGTTGCACAAGTATGAAACTGCACAGTGTGCGCTATAAACTTTAACATTACATTCAGACCAGTGTTTTTGTTTTTTGTTTTTTTACAGTACATAACAAAAGTCAAGTCTCATCATTCTGGTCTTCATTCACTGCTGAAGAAACACAGAAAGAATAGATTTAGCTATGTATATGGGGCCTCAAATACTTGTTTCCATTCTCCTTTCAAATATAAGGCCAATAATGGCAAACTGGCAATAGAATTCAGACACACACGTTTTGTAAATTAAATGTCATAACAGAATAAAATCAGGAAGATCAGGCGTCTTCTGGCCATTGAAATTCTTAGATTCCTTCAAACAGATGTGGAGGAGAAATGAGCGTGGGTTCTGCTTCTTTCTTTTGCAGGAAGCAATTCATTTCTCATGCTTTCATATGGGGACAGAGAGAGATGATAGCAGGCTAGGGTGGCATTCACAAGGGAAATCAGACTAATCATTGCTGCCACCAAAACTCCCAAATTCCCCAAATCAACATGACACAGCGTGATTTTTTAATGTTTGGTGATGTGTTGACAGATACAGTTCATTTAAGCGTGATCTGGGGAAATGCTTCCCCCCAAGGGGGATCTGGGAGATCCAGAGGACAGAAAGTGCTACTTTTAAAAACAGCTCTTATCATTTGGCTTGTGTGACAGACTAACTTTGCTGTGACGTTCTTTTCCCACAACTTACAGTCAGAACCCACAGTGTCAGGGTTGACACCGAAGATCTCGTCTCAAAGCTAAGCTCAGACTGGTCTAAACCAGCAAGAGCGCATTTGAATATATCATCTGTGGAGACTCTTAAAACTGGTGTGACAACCAAAGTTGATAATACTGTGTATTTTAAATGGCATGCTACCCCTTTTTCACACTGTTTACTCCGCCAATTATAGAGAATATGGTTTAAAATGACTGGTAATTGCTATTTCCTCTCTCTGTTTGAAACATTATATTCCTCTTTGAGTATATTTTTAAAATATTTAACTTCAGCTTATAGTAACTTCAGAAAATGCACCCAGGATGTAAGAATTGCGCTGGGCAACAAAGGTCTCACACACTGACCTCAGATAACATGCATTCAGAGTAGTTTAAAGGATACATCTTAAAGAGACCTAGAAACTGTGTGTGTGTGTGTGTGTGTGCACCCACTCATACTGTATAAGTACCATACATCTTTGCGTTGTATTTAATTAGGTGCTTTTTCATGCTCATTTGCATCCCTGACAGTAAAGCCATTATTTCGTCACGATTTCTAAAAATAGCAGGATCTTCATCTTCTGCCAGCACACGACATGTGAGACAGGAAAATTCATCTTAGTTGCTGTATAACGCACTAGTCAGAGGAGCACTATATATGCATTTACAAATCAGCACATATAGGCAAGGCACCTTCACCCAGCTGCTCACACGGATCACACACACACATCCGCACACACAAAGAGATTGATGGACTGGTGCCATTAGGTGAACTCAGCCTTTATCTGCCCACTGATCAGCATGAATCTTATCTGGCTTGTATGTGTTCCTGCCAATTGCTTCATTATAAGGGTGAGTGAGGCGAGTGGGAGACATGTGCTTGACTCTGATCTACAGATCCTGTTCACCCATTAAGTGTGCAATGGATTTCCTATACTCACATGAGGATAGAAGGAGATGATGGCAGTGCTGGGTGGCCTTTAAGAGAGGATGGGTCACCAGGGCATGAAACAGAGATCTAACAAATGTGTTCAAAGTGTGGAAACCCATGCAGATGGATGTTGGCTCAGTGAGAGCAGATCCAAATTGCATCGTGACACATTAAGAAGTAGCAAGTGTAAGGAGGAAAAATAAAAAAAGCAAAAAACAGCATACTGATGTTGATGCTTTTACCATTGCTGCTGCTGCTGATGACGATGAGGAGGAGGAATAGGAGGAAGAAAATGAGGAGGACGAAGACTACATGAATGGGTAAGTAGTGGCATAATGAGGTGATAGACAGACAGACAAAGACGCACAGAGATATTGTGACTCATGTTTCTCATCTATGTTGTGTTTGTGTGTGAGAGAGACTGACAGAATGAGAGAAAAAAGGAAGAAGTTGTAGCTGTAGCTCAAAACGCAATCCACTATTCATCAGCTTTAAGTATAAGAAAGTAACCATGCTTTTGAGTTTGGCTGAAAAGGATGTTTGTTTTGGAAAAATGACACTGATTTTTGCAATTAAAATCACTTATCTAGTCCACATGATGGAGAATACTCCTCTTCGTGTGCTTTTCATGAATAATTCCTTTGATTTGTCCATGTAGTCTAGATAATTAGGTATATCGCTTTTATTTGATGACTGTGGCCGTGTTCATACAAAGTGTTTTTTTTTTTTTTTTTTCTCAGAGGCGACCATCTATATTTACATGGACTCCTATGGGAAGCGGCTGTTTAATGCTCAGGAAGCATCTGCTCTAAAAAAAAAAAAAAGACAGGACTGTTTGGTTGAACTTGTTTCAGTTGAAGCAGTTCCAAGTTAAAAAAAAATAGGCCAGTTGTATCAAGCAATGTTTTTTTTTTTATCAACCGACCATTTTCAATGAGAAGATCAAATAAAGAGCTACATTACCACTACAGTGTGCAAATAAAGGCAGATAAAAAAAAAGTCCATGTGTGAACGTGGCCTATTGTGTCATTAGCAATAGCAATTTCAGTAACATTACCTTGCTAAACAGATGAAATTACAGTCCTGTTTGACTGTCCTTAGTTTTGAGAAGCACAGCTACTGTAGTACAAAGATGAATAAGATCAGGTTATCTCCTCTCAGAGAACACAAACTCTCTCTTGTCTCTCTCTGAGCTGTAATCCGTTCTCACTGCGATCTTGGAAACAGCCGAAAAGACTTTGATAACTGTAGTTTACTGCTACCTTTCCTGTGCTTGGAGCTACTTCAGAATACAATCACACAATAACATATTTTACTTATTACTCCTATGACCTTGGGCTGTCCTCTTCAATATTTGTGAACTTGAATAATTCCCTGAACAAAGCTAGAAATCATAGAAAAAAAATGACTGCATCCATGAATCTTGGTATCCAAATGACTTTTAGATTGTAGAGCTGCTTTCATTTCCAGACTCCAAAAATGCACTGAAATCCTGAGCAAACTGGTTCTGCCAATCACCTTTTCTGTCAGTCTTTCCATCACTGGCATCACAAATTTAGAGCTTGTGGGTATAAGTCAATAGTAAATAGCATACAATATCTTAACTAAAACACTGTGCACAATCTTTTAGGTGCTAAAATAATTAAAAAGCAATTAAGTCCAGTCCCTTAAATAACTCTGGCCTACATACAAACACAACAATGTCTGCTCAGGAGGAAGGAAACTGAACAAATAGAGTCCAGTAAATATGAATCAATTATTTACTTAAATCAAAAACAGTCAGTTTTTGAGATTATTTGAGTTGAGTTAAAGGTTTGTCTGGGAAACATGGCTACAACTCACCCCGAACTTTGCCTTTTGAAGCCATCACTGTTATCCCCGAGGTGGACAGGAGGGGCGGGATGGACAGCCAGAGAGGCAGAGGTGGAGAAGGAAAAAGAAGGAAAGGACACAAAAAAAGAAGACAGAACAAGTGATTAGATCACTGTAGGAAGGACAGCGTGCCAGTGCCTGATGCATATCAGCAGTAACAGCGTCGTCTCTGTCTTCATTGTTAATCACCCGGCATGAGTGCTGCTAAAACACCCCTGATTGTTCTGCTCTGCGAGGGAATGTCCCGATTTAGCTCATCAACAAATTGAAACCTTACAGTTTGGCACCTTTTAATTAGCCGTGTCACATTATCTAGATCTTGAACAGATCTTGCTTCCTGATGAGCTTGCAAAAGCCATACAGTATGGATGTGGGCATCGCTATGTCATGTCGTTGATTAGTGTGTGTGTCATGCTTCATTTGATTCTTGGTGGAAATTACATGCTTTAGGAAAATGTTCGGTTTTATAGCTGCAATGTCCTTCATTTTCTGTGGACATAAGTGAATGATTTCTGTGTGTGTGTGTGTGTGTGTGTGTGTGTGTACTTGGGAATATATGCAGCATCACATTAGCTTGTGACTGACAGCACTGTAATCAGTGAGGTGAAGCAGAGACACATCAGTCGAGAATATGCCATGATATCAGAGGGTTGAAGGAACAGCAGCTTGGAGGAAACCTTACAGGCCCGGTCTTAACCATATGTTAAAAAAAAAAAAAAAAAAAAAAAGAGAGCACAGGAGACCCGACAAACAACACAGGCATCACCTCTGAGACATCCTGCTGGTAAAAATATAGAACGGAGTGATATAAACAACATAGATTGCCTGTTGGTGTGTGTGTGTGTGTGTGTGTACATGTCTGTGTATTTGTGTGTGTATGTGTGTGTGTGTGTGTGTCCCGAGGGAATGACTCTTATGCTTCACACACACTGCTTTGCCAAATTGATGGATCTATTGGAATGCCTCCAGTGAGCCTGAAAACCTGTGCAGCTCTAAGAGACAGCGCCTGGAAAAAGAATGAGAGAGAGGAAGAACAAAGAGAGAATCTAACCGCAGGTGCCGAGTCTGCAGGTTATGAAAACTGTTGTGGTTTCTTTTCGATTACAAGCTCAAGTTTATAATTCACTTCTAGTTGTGCACAACATGATATAGAATCTGCCATTATGGCTGATCAATATAAATAGGTTTAAATTGAGTATCAGCAAGAGGGGAATAACTGAACCTGAAAGCTCGCCTGCAGATACAAAGCGGCTCCTGGACTTTTCCCATTTCTGTTCCAGCTCTCACATGCATTTTTTATTTATGTTTGAGTGTCAGTCAGACACACAGCCAATCTTCGCTGGCTTACTAAGATGATTTTCTGTTAGCATGACTTTACAGTGTGCTGAGGTGGGTGGCATAGACAGGGAGAGAAAGAGAGGGGGAGAGAGGATGGATATATATGGATGATGATTATGCAATGCAAAAACTTTTTAAGGCAGGATAATAAAAAATGGTTATCCTGATAATTAAAATTTGGTGTAAGTAACCATGAGACATTTTATCGAGATTTATGGTAAAACCAGTGAGCATTTCATCCTTAACTTGCACACATTTGTTGGTCTTCACACTATTGATTTTACTGCAAAACAAGAGAAAACTACAAAGAGACAATTACTGTCTGCCTCTAAATGCAGCTTTGTGTAATTTTTAACCAAAAAATCATTCATTCATCATACAAAAACAATTACTTTAAGGAAAAAAAAATTCTGAGCACAGAACCTACCTGTGCCTCCATCTTTCTATTTCCACACACACACACACACACACACACACACACAGTCAGCTCATGCAATTTTCACACCTTGCCGCTGTGTCAGTGGTCAAGAGGGACAGGGAGCAACAGAGAAGCGGGGCAGCAAATGTCACGTCGCTCCTAACTCTCCTGCCTTCCACATCAGACCGGTGGCTTGGTGAAATATTCACTCGGAAACGTCTGACCTCGCTCTATCTCTGCCTTTCATGCTTCCTGTCTGCATGCAGCTTCCCTGTCAGAACTCTGACTGTGTGATATCGCAGCCAATAAGTAAGAAATAAATAAATAAATAAATAAAATAACTGACAGCCTTAGTGGAGATGATCACGGCGGGATGAAACAAACACATTATATTTGTTTACCTTCATTCACCCAAAACAACAAGAGTTTGAAGAGAGAGAGCGAGAGAGAGAGAAAGGCAGGAAGAAAATGATGAAGTGAAATGTAGGTAGAGCAGAAAAGATGGAGCATTCAGCTGAGAGAGAAGTGGAGGGAGGTGTGGAGGGACGGGGGGAGGTGGGGGGACACAAGCCGCGAAGAAAGAGAGAAGAGAGAAAAATGGTGGGAGTCTTATTCACTACACTCTGCACTTGTATCTCTGAGTATTACAGTTACCAGGCAACCGACACAACAGTTTGGTAGGTCCTGGCAAGCTGAAATTGAATAAAACACTTTTCATTCCACTCTCTCATTCACCCATTTTACCATGCCATGAGCAGAGTATTTCCAATCGATTACACAACGGCCGGCTCTCGCATGCTTTACTCCTGACTGAATGGGATATGCTTAAGACACATTAGAACGTGGCGCCTTTATTTTCACACTTGTATGGGTTCAAATTTGGTCATTAATCTAAACTGCGTTTTAACCCCACCTCCTCTGACAACGCCTGCTTTTCCACCGTCTACTGTCTATCCAATAAAGAAGGCAGACCGTAAAAAAGTTTTCAAAACTCTCTACAAGCTCACCAGTTTTCTCCGACGGTGGAGTTTATCTGCATTCATGAAGTTAAGAAATCGTTTTTAGTAGAAAGCTGCATGGAAAATTCACCATATCATCTTGTCCACTTGCTGTTTTAATTTCAACTATGACAAAACAGAAAAATCTTGTTGTGCTATAAATATACAACTTTGAATAAAATACAAAAATACTTATTACACTACTTTGTACAATAACAACATTGGACACATTCTGAGCTTTTTTATTTCTGTTTCACATCTAATCATATCCTTCCGCAGCCAAGAGGTCGGCTCAGTTTTGTTGATTTCTTATTAAATTAACTAGCAGCACCTTCTGCCAAAGAGCCATCGCTGCTTGGTTACTGCAGACAAACACTCCACTAACAAAGGCTGGAAACATGAAGGATTTTGTCCAACTTATTTTAGCATGAAATTTGTGATTGCTGGTCTTCATGGATTTGTTTACATTGTTATGGTTACAGTCCTGAGAGTGCAAACATGAATGTTAACAACAGACATTTCTATGGTTTCAGACCTGCTGAAATATCTACGTGTTTGGCTAAGCTTGTAAATTACTTTAGCATGTAATAAAATTATTTTAGATCAATAATGACCATGTTGCTGAACATTATCCCTGACTTGACAATCCACTGCATCACATAAGGACCCTGAAAAAAAATCTTCAATTAAATTCCTGTAAAATTAAGTATATTATCTTCATAATGAAAAACCGGAGGAATAACAATGTGCTTTTCTGATGGCCATGCACCAATAAAACCTTGAAGCAGGCACTACAGACAGTGCTGTGTGGGATTTTATTATACGCGTTTGACTTGCTGGGAATCCATCATTTACTGAGGTCTTGTGTGTGTGATTATCAGTGTCTAGTGACCAGGGCTTTCATTTAAAAAATCTGTGCTCTGAAGTTGCAAACTCACTGACATTTACAGATTATGAAAGAATATGGAGCCATCTGACAGGCTTGATGTGTCCTGCAGGTCAAAAGCTGTCTAAATTTGCATTACAGAAACTTCAATGAGCGCAGTTTCTAGACTGTAGACACTCCAGCTGCACAGAGTTCATTTGCAAAAACAGACAAATGCCAATCGCTGGGGGAAAAAAAAACAAAACAGGAAAATGAACCAACTGTTGTATGTAATGCTTCACATTGTGTACTTTCTGAATCCAAAGTCCAAGATTTTGTTGCAGAAGCCAATGTAGCCTATGCATTAGACTACAAGACTACAAGTTTGATTGATATTAGCTGGAAAAACATATTAAAGCAAGAATGAGATTTAAGTTTTGTTTTGTTTATTCCAACCAAACCATTTTATATACCTTGTCATCCATCCATGCTGATATGCGAGGATACTGTGGTATGTGTACTAAGGTTGGGCTGATGGACGATGATGGCTGCCAGCCATCGGCACTGAACAGCCTACCATCATGACATCGTGATTTAAAAGGTCACAACAGAAAATGTATCTTAAACATTTAGCCTATAATGTATACATTATATATTCCACACACACATGCACATACACAGGTTGTTGGTAGCCTATTCTATGGTTAGGCTACATCACACTGACAGCTGTTTAAAATATTGATTCTAATTAAATGAGCAGCTTATAGCCTGTGGTAAGTTGTGCATACCGGGAAGAAATGCAAAACACGGGAAGATCCAGTGACTAAAACATAAATAGGCTAAAATACACTAAAAGCATTGAATATAAATGTAATAATTTAATATAACAACATAACATAAAATGTGATATAATGTAAAATGAAATAGCATCCTCCGTCCCCACCATGCAGTGTGTATATCCAATTTGCTGTTGACTCGAACAATGTTCCCATAATAACATTTAAAATTCTCTCTCTATTTTTGTGTATAGGAATATTAGTGATTGGAATATTAAGATGCATATAAATGGCTCATCCAAAATATATACCTCAGCCACCGAGCAGAATACTGATTGCATGTGAACACACACTGTATGTAAGAGCGCGAACGAGTAGGTGAGTGTGTGGTGTTGGAGCAGAACCGCCTTGAGCGCTGACTTCTGAGCAGGTTGTGTTCTGTCTCTGTAGCTGTCAGTGGGGAGCCGTCATAAATAAACTGTGTGATAGTTCATACGGGAACCACCTACTGTGGTGTGTATACACAAACACACATATACACACACACACCAGGGATCATGGTATTCCCTCAGGGTATAAGTCTCCTGGGAGGACGTGTTCTATTGCCAGATCCATTTTTTTTCTTCTTTTCCCTCTCGCTGCTCAAACTATTCAACATAATGCATGCTACTTTCTCTCTTTTACCTTCTTGCTCATTCATGAGTTCCTATCACCTGGATTTTCGTACCGATGATCTTCATATAACCCTTCTCCCACCCACCTCTCGTTTTCCCTCTGTGTCTCTCTGCATTTCTCTCCCCTTCAGGCTACCCTTTTACAGTAGCAGATATATTCAGAGTCTGACACGCAGTGAAAAGCCTATGGAGATCTATGTGTGCAGCGTGGCCCTCCGAGCTGTCACATGGCATGATGGAGAGTTTAGCTTATCTTTCATACAGCAGCAGCTGTTTTGCCGTATGTTTGATATACTCCGGGCCTTTGGAAACCCACCAACATTCCACCGGTGAGCAGATTGCTGTAAAATCTTAACACACTCTTTGTCACCTTATGACTTGGCTGTACATGGAGTCATCAATCTATGCACACACAAGAATATAAAAAAAACGGAGCGAAAGACACGTCGTGACACATATTTATGGCAGCCTCTACACGCATTCCTGGCTATTTCAATTTCAAACAGAGTCGTCTGCGTATAAAATTAGCTTTGACTGAATACAAGCAAATGTATTTAAATCTTATTGCATTTAGCACCGTTTTTGCTAAGGGCTGCAATTCATCTCAGGGTAATAAAGGAGATGGTAAACAGTGTTAATAAATGGAATCAAGCTTACTTAACTCAGCTTATTGCCACCATACTGCCAGCTTTATTAGATCTGTGTACTACGTCCTCGTTGCCTCGCATTACAGAGACACGCATCTGCTTTTGTCATTTAATCTAACATATTTGATTTCCTGCTGCTTAACGTAATTACACATACATACCCTTTCAGCGGCGAAATAATTTGCTCATAAGGTAAATGCACACACACACACACACACGCACACACAGACACACAGGTGACACCCAAACACATCAAAATATTAATTTTATAACTGAAGCTGGAGACAACAGCTATAGCAATGTTTATGGTGTCAGATATATCTCTTCCCACATTCTTTCACTCTGGAAACACCATCTGGTAAAAAACAGACAGACACGATGCCTTCAGAGACCATGTGTGTGTGTATGGCAACAGCAATCTGGTCCAGCGTTGTTGTTTTTTCTATGTTTTTCTTTACAGCTGAAGAGTACAATAATCTGCTCTTGGTTCATACATAAAATTCAGTACCCGTGTTATAATAATGATAATAGTGATTTGTCGAATACCAATTACAACGCACCAGCATATCAGAAGAGTAGGCTTTGTTCAATAAAATGTTAATAGAGATTCTGAGTGTTTGCTTTTTTTATTTTTTATTTTTTTGGAGGGCGAGCCTAATTTGTCCCTTAGAATTTAATGGAAAATTGTTATCGCTTAGAAGTGTCCATTCTCAAAACAACAGCCTATGAGGTTTGCTAACGGGGGGAAATAAAAGTGGTGGACACAGGACACCATTTGTTGTTGTATTTGCCTTAATTATGTCACTTAACAAGTGTTTCATGGCATGTTTCAATGCCATGTTTAATCCCTCATCTGTACTTCTAAAGTGCTTCTAAAATTGGTAGAAGCATGCAACATAGTACAGAGTTCAGAAAATGGAGGTAGTCACCATGGAGAAAACAAAATGACTGATGCTGACATGTATGAATACAGTGGAGAAAGTAACATAACCCCTTTCACATTGTGGTGGTTTCCTTACTCAAGTGATATATTTCAGCAAACAGGTTTTAAATTTTAACCTGCTTGTATGCTCATAAATACCCGATACCCCTGTAAGCAAAAACACACAAAAATAGAGAGAAAATAATTACGACTTTGGTAACACGGCCAAAACAGCAGTTAACAACAGAAGATTCCACGGTCGAGTGTTTCCAATGGTTTTGCAGCCTATGAGCAGTTTTTCATTGACTTGTGCCATAGTGCACCTGATGAGCTCTGCTTAGACGATGAAAGAAAAGCCCTGTGTGGGTTTTTCCTAAATCTACTACTCACCATCTTCATCCAGGAATTACTCAACTCCACATAAACAATGACCGCGCAGCAGATGACCCCTTCTACAGTTCGTAGTACCACACCAAGTCAAAGTGATGAAGCACAGGGCATCCAAACCCAATTTTTCAGATTTGGCAGAGGGTTTGTAAGATTACTCGCTTGAAGCATCTCATCTCAATGCAGGCGAGCAACTTCCAGTAACACTAAGGTCATTTTAACATATTCAAACCACTGGCAAGCTGCTGTCAGAAGGCATCATCCATTCCGTGATGAATTAGAAAATAGTTGTTTACCTCTGTGCAACAGCTGTATTGTTGTGCGGTGAATAATTTTTAGTCAAGGCTGTGACCGACAGGCCATGGCCTGCAGGCAATACACAGAGATCATGTCTCAGGGGCATGGCAGTTTATTGCTGGTGGTCAATGGCCTCCAGCTAAACATGCAGCGAACACATAAATGCACCACACCTAATGGCCTGCCACCACTTTACATTTTCATGGTGCTGAAGTATGTGAAAGAGGAGCATCATAATTAGTCAAATTTAAAGTAATTTTAATATTATGTGAATTGCTCACTGTATACATTTCGCCAGAGGGCTTGCTACTCCAGGGATGCTCTTGGATTTTGACATGGATGGACACATTGGCCCTAAATCCTAAAATGTAACAGCAAGAGTGCTGCAGTGCAGAAAATCTGAACTGAACACTTTAACTTTTTTTCCATAAATTTACCAGGCTGTGATTACCGTAATGGAGCCGCATTACCGCTGCCTTTTTCTCAGCAGTATCCCAAGTGATAACCCATGAAATCACCATATTAATTAAGAATAAGACTGGAAGTAAAGCATTTTTGCCTTCCAAATAAAAGCATGGCATTTGTCACTACATTTAATAGCTGCTGCGAGGAACAATAGGAACAATTAGTGTTAGGCACAATTTTATGACTGAAATAGATACAAAAAAAATAAAAAAATAAAAAATAGACTTTTATTGCAGACATGACTTCAAACTGTCTGGTATTAGTTTGCTTTATTAATATGGTATTTAGTTTGAATATCAGTATATTTTGTCATTCTTGCATACATAGCATCTTTACTAACCCTATTTGGTTATTATGTGTTATGAAAATGACATTTAAATAAAGAAAATTTAAATATTGTGTTTTCATGTACTACCCACTCCTCATTAAAAGCATTATTTATTGTCACTTCTGGTCTATGTATTATTAAAAAAAAAAAAAAAAAGTTGAAACAGATGTTCATCAATAAGGGTTATATTTCAAAGGCTTTGACCAGAACATCTACTTCATTCTTTATACTTTATTCTGGTTTGACACTGCCGTCTCTGTGCAGCTTCAATGGACTGCATACTAGATATGTCAGAACACCAGAGAAATCCAAAAAATCTCCCCAGCAGAACTTTGTAGTTTAAGAGAAGAAGTAGTAGCACAAAAAAACATAGGGGATTAGTCATAAAGCTCACAGGCAAGGTCAGCATAAGTAACATTATGGTCCTGAGATCCGGAGCTCTGGCAAAGTCCTCACATTTCATATAATTTTCCATCAAAACATTTAAACTTTCTTATATTGGCAACATTTCTGAGGGCTCATTTATAAAACTGTGCATGGATTCCACACCAAAAGGTTGTTTAAGCACAAAAGATAAATATTCTGAATTATAAAACAGTGCATAGGCACACTTCCACACAATTTCACTTTTATAAATCACAAACTACCTAAAATATGGCCTCAACTTCCACCCCGTGAACAACCACAAGAAGCCATATAAGGTCAAAGAATGTCCTTCATGAATGATGATGCATATTGAAGGGTTTGTTCATTCACCTTGTTTCTGGGATAAAACAGGACAACCTGAGGGCAGGACAAAGAAGGCCTAAGTATTTTCTCAGAGCGTGAAATCAAAGTTCTTGTGGGAGAGGTGGAAGCAAGATTTAATTTCCTTTTATTTATATATTTTATGAAGTATTGTAGCCTATTCAGCCACATTTAAAAGTACAGATTTTTTCCACTGACAAATTGTGGAGTCATCCACAGTGAACAGTCAGAAAAGAATAGTAATCAGGCAATACTCTGACAGTTATATTTTGCAATTTCTAAATTTTCCATTTAAAAGGATTTATCTCTACATGGAATAACATGGAATCACATGGAACATAGTCCTCTGTTCTAAAAAGTAACAGGACATCTTCATCATACAGTGGTGTAATTGGATTAAAACTGAGCGAAAGTATAATTTGAATATTATTTCATGTACTTCACTACGTTGCCACTGGAGTCACTGTGTCTCATACTCAAAGTTTCCATGGAGGTGCGCACTTTCTCACGCTGAGATTTTCTTTATAACTCCAGAAATCTGCGTGAAGAGTGGCATCCGCTCTATTCAGGCCAATTTTGTGCGTACGCAACAGATATAAATGAGACCGCTGGAGACTAAATGGAGCGATGACTAATGACTGACAGAATATTGTTATTTGGTTAATCTGATAAATTATTTGACACACAGATTAGGGGGAACATCACTCCTGAATACTGCCCCAATGTGATTTGCATAGATATGGCTTCCAAATATATTCCTGGCAATTTTTTCTTAATCTTTGCTCTCCATCATCATGCTAAAAACTGCATGATAAAAAAATATGGTCTCATTTAGGGTAAGGTATGACAAGTGTCACATTTTGTCATGCACTATTCATTCTCATATTAAGACTGTCATGGTGGAGTGTTTTCTTTATAAATTCATATTTCATAAACCTGAATTACTGGGTTAGGCTAAATATACTGTCTACTGACTAGAGCAGGTGATATTTTTTGCACTGTGGTGTGCTTTTATGAAATGCTTACAGAACATGCAAGTGATCAAAAGAGGATGGTTCTTCTACAAAAATGCAAATGGTAAAATTGCCCCGGTAATTCATGTTATACGTATGAATAAATAAACACACTACCCTGTTGGTGAGTTATATGAAAAACACCAGTTGGCTGTTGCATGGACTGAACCTGCAGAGTGTGTTTATAGGATGGGCTTACAGTGGAAATACTGAATGTATACTACTACCAACACAAGACTGAGGAACTTAATATAAACAGTGAACAGCGTAGATTTAATAAGATATGGACAGAAGGGTTTTCACTGAAAAAGATTCTACCTGCTGAGGCTTTTATTACTAAAAGACACTTGATGCAGGACTGGAATGCAGTGTTTATTCACTTCTCAGAGCTTCTTGATTTTTTTTTTATCCTTTTTCAATATTCAGTACAATTTTGTGAAGCAGAAGCCATTTGCAAGAACAAAATTCCCACTGAGTATGGTCATTACTTCCTCTCACAGCAAAAAAACATTAGATATTACCATCTACCAGTTAACTTGCATGTTAAATTTAAGAGAGTATTTGTGTAGAAAAAGTAATTAGTTGTAGATTCTTAAACTGTTAACTGGTTTGGCTTATTTTCTTATTAAGAAACTGATGATCACATTACATGAATTGCAGTTGGATCATCCTTAGCTCCTTAGCTCTTTTTAGTCATGGCTTGGGTTTGCAAGTAGCACTGCCTGAAAGGTGAATTACAATTGCTTTGTATTTTAAGTGTGTGTTGGCTATAAACTTAATGAAAACTACTGCCCTATGGTTGGTCTGTAGCAGGGAATTGGGCTCTGTGACAGTGGTCTGGTGGTTTAATGTCAGGACATTTCAGTTTACAGCCACTCTGTCACCTTACTGCACAGCTGAAGAACTCAGCTATGAAAGGTCACAGCATGCACGGCTACACACAAACAAACCCATGTGCACACGCAAAATGCAAAAACACCAACCCCCACCCCCACCACCACAAAAAAAGAACCAATCTCACCAAACACATCTGTCACACCTTGAATAAGAATAAGACCATAGGTCTTATTCATATGATAAACATCAGTGTGTATCATAAATGTTGCTATATATATATATATATATATATCACACAATCACACACTATACAATATGCAGTGGCTTGTATATTTCCTGTCCCCATGGTTAGCATCATCTCATACACCATGTTAATTAACTGGGATCTTGCTACACAAATTGTGATAAAGGGAATATAAGGTCCTATCTGGATTACAGTTCAGAGGTACTGAGCATCAAAGATTAAGGTGAGGGACACTCCAGCTGGCAAGCTGTTATGTGCTTTCTATCTTTTAAAATATTAAAGCCCATTTGAAGTAAGATCATGATTGTATGGATAACTCAGAAAGCAGCACCTTTCTTTTTTGCCTGACTGCCTGAATGGGCCAGCCAAAAATACTCTACGTCCCTATCCCTAACTGAGTGAGTGATTGAGTGAGTGAGTGATTTTTTAAAAATTCTTCTTCTTCTTCTTCTTCTTTTTATTCTTGGCATTTCGGCTTTATTCGACAGTGACAGTAAAGATAGAGAGGAAAGCTGAGGGAGAGAATGAGGATGACATGCAGCAGAGGTGTGGAGAGGTGCTGCAGTGGCACCGTCAAACTAAGCTTGCCAAGTCTTATTAACTTGTGGACTTTGTACTAAGCTCACATAACAAGCATGATTTTGTGCAACATGCCAATGATGGCCAATAATAAAGAGAACTTTTGGACTTGACCTACTGTAGGAGCTGTGCTGTTTCTTTTGTTCTTCTTCTTCTCTCCATTTCTCCTCTCTCACAGACAAAAAGAAACAAGCACATTGTCCCAGCAGACACAGAGAGCTGTTTTGTGGAGGATTGCCAAACATCGGCTCTGACAAGGTGATGTGGCATATAGCCTTTTGTGAGATGTGAGTATGTGCATAGGCAGAAAAGAGCATCTGGCTCAACTGTGTCTGGACTGACAACAATTTAGCTGTGCAACAATGCAATTATCCTTTTAAGTGAAAGTATGAAGTGCTTTGCTGCTTGATGTTTTTGATGTTGCAGATTCTTTTTTTTTCCCAGAAAGACATGTCTTGTGTTATGTTAACACCTCTGAGTCCATGTTGTGAGCGGAGTTGCATGATGACTGTTTAGGGCTGTATACCTCCCAAAGCCCCCCACCCCTCCCACTTGCAGAGAAATCTTCAATAGCAGTCATCTTTATTATGACACATGCCTTCAAAAAACATGGAGCCATGAGTTTGTTTGTTTCATGTTACAAGCTCGTGCCTGACAAACAATCCAACTCTCCCTAAAGAGAATACCTAAAGAGGAGAGCCAACATAAATTATGATCCTTGGGGATATTTAGAATTCTGTACTTCGGCATCGGGGTCCGTGATTTGTAAACTTAGCGATGAATATTTATGATTTTCCCAAGCCACTTGGCGCTTGACATATTCATGATCTGTACGTTGTAGCCTAAGAACTGACAAGACAGAGGCTCCAAACACATCTCATTAATTCCCATAAGACGCTCTCTCTTCTGCAACTATAGCACTGAACCATCTCCGAATCCTGATTCCACTTTTATCGTGTCACTCTGGGTAACACAGTATGATATCTTTTTATTCATCGCAGAACAGTGGATAGTGGAAAAAGAGGGAGAGGAAAAGAGGATCAGGGCATAGAGGAGAAGATAAAGCAGCGGGAAAGAGGTTTGAATTACGTCCTTCGCATTACTTGGCCTCTATGAGACCTTACAATAAGGTCATCTAATAAAAATTGCCCTTGTGACCAAGAAAAACAAATACACACATGCACACACACACACACACATGCACACGTGCACATCTCATAAAATTTTGCCATTTAGAGCCTTCAAGAAATTCCCCATGGGCTGGGAAAGTACATTTCAATTTCCACAAAGCACCCGAGGGATATCGAAATCATGAATCTCTCCGATGACAAAAGTCAAACAGGAATTGCTACGGCGTGATGGACACACACGAGTGCGTTCACGTGCGCAGTCGCACGCATACACACCCCCGCTGTCAAACAGGTACCGCTGCTGGGTGACAGACAGTGCAGGTACAGCCCATAACTCAGCAGATGCTTTTTGTTTCCACTGCTTCTTCAAATGAATAGTTTAGAAGGTGAAGTTATATTGTGATAGATGCCTTGGGGGTAACAAATGGCTTCCCCCAGACAAAGCTTTGAAGTGGATGTGTATGCCTGGTCACCAACCTGTAATCTCAAGCCATTCGTCACAGGGTGAAGGGACAAGAGATTTCCAAGGAAAACTTCCAAGACGATACAAGCATCATTTTTTAGCCTGCGCGGAAGTCAAATCCCTGTGGGATAAGGAGTTATCCTGGAGTTATGCTTTATTCAGCATGGGATGCCATGTTTTATACGAACATATGATTTGTCATATATTTCTGAATGGATTTTCTACTTTGTGGCCTTATCCTTGCTGTTACTCAGAGAATGAGTTAAGGAGGGAAGCTTTTATCCTCAGCAGAGAGCAACACACGACGTCTGGAAAATGCCTCCTCCCCTTGATAGCGAGACTTTCATCAAAAATGTGTCATAGCGTTTTGCTCGGGCTGAATTATTCAAAGGTCAGTGAACAAAGGCATGTTTGGGCTGTGCTGCATTACAAAGGCTAAAATGGTGGTAAATTGGCAAATTTTTCACTGTGTCTCTGCAGGGAGCTGACTGGTGAGCCTCACCCTCGAGGGACCATTTGGCATCAAACAGCACACGCTCCCTGCTATTGTTGCTGCTTCAATCATCACCAAACTGTTAACTCATATTTTCAAACTACCACCTTTATCTCCCTTTCATTTGATGGCATTGTGTTTTTGTGACTTCCTAGCAGGTAGAGGAGTGAACAAAGACTTCTGAGAAGAGGGACTAAAAGCGTAGGACCTGAGGGGGTCTCAGCACCCTCTATGAATGGTGCGCATGCATGTGTGTGTGTGTGTTTATGTATGTGAGTGAGAGGGAGAAATAGTGCGAGAACGTATGAGTATGCGAGCTTGATTGGAAATTAAATCATGTGTGCGTGTTTGCACATGTGCAGATAAGCGTAAAAGGCAGTAATATTAAATGTGTGCGTGCATGTGTGTGTGTGTGTGTCAGGGTAGGGGGCAATGTAGGGCATCAGGAGCACAGCCTATCTCAGCGGGCAGCCTCTCACTGGAGACCAAAGCTGTGCAGGATAAAGGCAAAGAAGAAAAGGCTCAAAGACAAGGGTTGATTCAGCCCCCTTTCTGGTGCATGCCTTCTTTCCTCTCTTTTGTCTTGCATTCTCCGCCCGTTTTTTCCCTATATCTGAAACCTTCTATTTTAACGAGTTTGTCAGTGTTTTTTTCTTTTCTTTTATATTTTTTCTTTAAAAAATTTTTAAAAATCAACAATACACCATACTTATGTTTTATCCCTGGGCGGGCCAGTGGAGAAGATGAGTGTGCGGAGAAGAGCGGAGGAGGAATAAGAGGAGGAGAAGAAGAAGAAGAGAATGGCTAACCTTGCATGTTTATTTGTGTGTGTGTGTGTGTGTATGTGTGTGTGTATGTGTATTAAAACACTCATTCCACTTCAATAGCTTACATTATTCATGCGGTGTTTGGTAAGAACACTCAAGTAAGCGTGTGGGCGTTCTGCATTCACACACACGCACACAAAAGTACACACATATGCCAGCACACAGATGAGAGAGAGAGCGAGAGGGAGAGAGAGACAGGAGGAGACAAAGACAGAGCAGTGCAGCAGGGTCTCTAATGAAGACAGTGAGGTGAACAGTTCTGTAGCACACAGGTTCCCCGTGGGTCCTAAACCAGCTGTAGCTATCCAGGTCAGCCTGGCCTCCAGCATGGATCCATTACTCTGACATCCCTTCTGCTGGTTCTCAGCTTCTCTAAGGGCTGCTTCATGGTTCCACGTCTGTATGAGCACATCGATGTAGTAACTCAGGGTGCTGCCACGCCCCCCACTGGGTGCTACATGCGCTGGAGAATACAGTGGGCGTGTTTCCCAAACAATACTGTCCGAGGGTCCCTGAATGCACCACTGTATTGCCATAAGGTGCTGTAATAATGTTAAGTAACCAAAGTGTTTCCTTGTTTGTCCCTCATAGGTACCTGTAGCTTTTATTCACATCTATCAGGCTTGCTAGCATCTAAATTTCTTATTATTTCTCAGTTAGCTCCTCAGATTTCCATACATTGAAACAGTAATACATTTATTTCAATAAGCCATGTTTTGTTGTGCTATTCCGTGAGTTTTTGTGAATGCCTGTTACAAGTTATGATTTAATCTCTTTGACAGCATTTCTCATTAAAACTGTGTAATTTTTATTGGAATCTTATTTTCCACCTCACGCCCAATCATACCCCACCCAAAAATGCGCTCCACATCCTGGTGAGCATCATGCATGCACGTAGATGTCTGACCTCATACATGGACATCAACGTGTGCACAAGGTGGCACTCTCATACTTGCCGAAGCAGGATGCACCAAAACCAAAGAAGCAGCACAGAAATGGAAACCTGCTTCGAGCACAAAAACAAACAGGCACTTGAATTCATTGCAACCTCACTATTTTTTTTAATGCTTGCCTAAAGGGTCGTATAAATGGCTATATCAGCAAACCTCATCGGCAAGACACTCCTCAAACTGCTCCATCAATCTGCGTGGTCGTGGGTCGAGTCGTGACTCTGCTAGTTTGTTGTTGTTTGTGTTCCGCAGCACTACTGGAAGTCATTCTCTGCACAACCAGTCAGCATTTATTTGACACATGGAAGAGGAGCAATGCACAACACGTATAGATTTTGGAGGCGCGCATCTCACTCTTCTAAAAGTCTTTGCGAGCCACGTTTACTCTGAAACCCCCTTTCTGTGTCACTTTGCACAGACAATGTGATGGACTGACACAGAAGCATAAATTCAGCTTAATACCTACAAATCAAAGCTCCTAAGGAAAATGGCGAGGAATTAGCAGCTCAGCAGTGTGCCGATTTCCAGAAATCACCACAACTCATCATTTCCTCATCTTCTACATTTCCATTTTCCTGCCATGCTGTTTTTAATCTTCCCTTCTCCCTCTCATCTTTTTCTAGATTGCCTGTCAAAAGGAGGGCGTCTGTTCCTGCCCATCAACCTGTAAGGGAGAAGGTAGGAAAAGGGCTGCAACCACAGCCTACATTACACAGATCAATACAGGAAAGTCTCACATTCCGCTCTTCTGGCATGGCAAACTGTTATATACAGCAATTATATTCACTACTGACTCAGCAATATAGCAGACACAGCGACGAGTCTAGGAATATTGGCTCTCCGTTTCTCTACCTGTAGAGTGGCTGTGGATGTACAGTAATGTGACAATGCCTTTCCATGTTAGTATATGAGGCTAATATCTCCTGATTATGAGCCCTTTTTTCATGTTACTAGATCTAAGATAACTCGATAACGTGATTTTCCAACATACAACATTTGGTGTACAGGATCATACCCTGTATCAACTGAGATCAGATTAGGAATAGATAGAATGGGGTAGTTCTGGTTCTTAAAAGCTGCAAAAAATACATGATTTTCTATTCTAGCATGTTTTTTTTAATATTGTGATTTGGCAAATGTTGCTGGTTGGATATTAACATTTACTGTAATTGGATATCTGAGACTTTTTTCAGTGTGTTACATGAAAGACAACCTATCAACCGACCTATTGTTTTGCCTCCGCTTCCATTATATTGCAAAGAAGAGCCTATACTGGCCATACTATTACCTTTGGCAGTTGTTTTGAAACTACATTTTCATTCAATGAGATGTTTCTGATAATAAAAACAAATTCAGTCTATTCTGAGGTACACTAATGAATTGAATGACTGAAATTGCCCAAGCTCAAAGTTATCTGCCATTCAGAAACTTAAGGCTCTCTCAGTCAAACCCCACCCCATGCTTCTCCTGTACCACAGTATTACTGGACCCATCATCCTGTACTGCACCACCTGCTATTTCACCCTCACCAATAAAAACAAGTTCCTGAAAATCACCAATAGTATTGAGACTATTGTGGCTGCTCTCAAATTACTGTTTGAAGGTAATGCAGGTAACCTCACACTGTACGTTATAAAGTTAACCTTTACACCCCAAGTAATTTGAGTTGTCTGGAATAGTGGTTATTGTTTTTTAATATTTAGCTTTAATGTCGTAGTTCTCCATGTATTTACCATTTATATGCCATGTGCACTAAGTCCATAACAATCCCAAAGAGCCTTTCTTTCAATATTTCAGTGTCCAACATGTTTCTCCATCAGCCGTTCAGAAGCCATGCCTCCAGGCTGCCGAAGACTAGCGAGCAGCAGCCTTCTAATATTTCAGAGTAGCTCTGAACAAGCTGCATCAAGCCAAACCGTGCTGCTTCTTTAATTTGGTCCTCGATTGAGGCGATTAATGGAGAGACGACGGTAACAACTGAGTTCTTTCTACCAAGTTCCTCAAGTACACGTGGAGCTGGTTGATAAATTAAAGTTTTGCCATATCCTGTCGGTAGAACGCAACAAACATCATCAGATCAGATGATGTGCACAACATTGCTCTGCTTTGAGTGTTTTTAGCTTTAATTTATTTAAAACAATATTGATAACAGCGTCTGTAATGTTATCATTCATTTTCTGATTTTAGCCATAGGTATTGACCAGCGTTAGCTAACATGGTATGATCTCTCTGGCTCTGGCACAGCTTATGACGTCAACAATGTTTGTCCCGCCCTACAACAGCACTGATTGGTTCACTGATTGGTTTGTGCAATTCACAGATGAAGTGATCATGCGATTCACAGATCTGGAACCATGCTAGTATTGTATTCATTTTTTTTTTTTTTTAATAAAATCATAACCCATTTGAGAGTTATACCTAGGCATTGATACATCTGGTTTCCCCCATTACCCTTTAATCAATGCTGGGAGGCATGAGTAAATTCGATTTCATGTCTCAGCTTAATATGATCAGTTTACAGTTGAAATGTAGAAAAATGTCTTCAATTACCAAAGATAAATTTAAATCTGGGTCAAATTAACTGGAACTAATTCCTTCAGCATGTTACATTTGAAATAATTAAATAAATAAAATATAGACACACTGCCTTTTTCCCCCCCTCATCAAATTAAAGTTGACCTCAGCGTGCTCCTATTATAACTTATCCACAGGCTGGAGCCCAAGGAAGCTGTGTGAGGATAGGGGGTGAAAGAGGGGAGGTGGACAAAACAGTGCTAAATGTGACTATGGGCTCCTGAGGAGGATACACATAACCCAGCTTGTGGAAAAAAAAAAAAAAAAAGCCTTAGCCCTATCATCGTTACCCCCCACCCACACACAAACACACACACACATAAATGCACACGCACACACACACACTCACATGCTCCCTGCCTGCCTGTCTCCCCCTCTCTGCACAGCAGCTCTCAACCGTGCCCATTTTTACCATCTCTCTCTCACTTTTCTCTCTCCCTCTTTTTCTCACC
This sequence comes from Neoniphon sammara, assembly GCA_900302535.1. Lineage (NCBI taxonomy): Eukaryota > Metazoa > Chordata > Actinopteri > Holocentriformes > Holocentridae > Neoniphon > Neoniphon sammara. The sequence goes on along the minus strand of OMKZ01014856.1, from coordinate 33,517 downwards.
CATTACAAAGGTGTAAATTGGACACAGATAATTGAACATTACTATCCTGGGAGGTAGCTGGTGCCATCTGTTAAATGTCCGCCCCCAACATCACAGTGCACCACACAATGCGCCCAAACATCCCAATGCACCATGCTGCACGTTTGTGTGTGTGCACGCGCCTGCTGCATGTGTGTTAAATGCTGCATGCACACTGCTGCTGAAATCAGACATTTTCAAATCCAGATTTTTTAGATTTGCTGTACACACATTACATGGAACCCATTTCTGATTTGTGTGTTTAGACACAGGCCACAATTAAAACAACAACAAATGACGTCACTAATCAGCGTGCTAGATATAGTAACACTCACTCAGGCACTACTGACTGTGTTATGCATGTTGGTAAAAGAATAATCAATACAACTTTCAAATATGGCACAAATCAGATTGAATCAAAATCGAATATAGACTTTTTACTGTTTATACCTTGAACAGTAAATAAGATACCAGATCTGTAATCTACTGTATGTATTACAACAGAATGATAAATTATTATATATTATGTAATAGTATTGTTCTAATCACCAAGAGAGATGAACTCTCACACAAACAGATGCTGAAACAGAAGGGACAGGTACTTTTTATTGTAACAGAATGTTGTCCTATGTAAGTCCCATGCAATTACAGTTACCCATATGCACAATCAAGCTTGTGATCTCATTAACTTTACAAAATGATGAATAAACACAGATTTGCCTTAGTTAAGAGTTGGTGTCATCGTTCAACAAAACAACTTTCTTCATGCTTATATCTTTGCCTGGAACTTGTTATTTTTCGTGTAACCAGTTATGCAGTTAGACTGTTTAATGTCTGAAATTGTTCAACTTACTATAGTAGGTTTACACAAACACATTCACTGCATTCCATAGGATTCACAACAATAACCCAATTATTGGATTGGGCTAGAATATGATGGGCTATCCACACAAATAATGAGGGAGATTCTCTATGTGAATTTCTGAAGAGCTCTTAATGGCCTTCTCTTTCCCTCTCTCTTTCTCCCACACACACTTGGCTGATTAGCAGTTGGCATTTTGTCTTGGCTATGTGCTAAATGAGAGCAGCAACATTACCATCTCAAAGATGCTCTCCTCGCCTAGCTAATGGTCAGGACACAATGGCTGCTCAAACACTTGATGGATCATTGAAGGATTATACCATTTGGCTTCATGCCTTTATGCTCACCTCATCCACTGGAGTGTGTGTGTGTGTGTGTGTATGTGTGTGTGTGTGTGTGTGTGTGTGTGTGTGAGTGTGAGAGAGAGAGAGAGTGA